>CAXHJY010000794.1:7500-10000 GCA_964016885.1 Eledone cirrhosa
CGGTATATAGCCAAATATACTAAACATACGGTATATTGCCAAATATACTAAACATACGGTATATTGCCAAATATACTAAGCATACGGTATATTGCCAAATATACTAAACATACGGTATATAGCCAAATATACTAAACATACGATATATTGCCAAATATACTAAACATACGGTATATTGCCAAATATACTAAGCATACGGTATATAACCAAATATACTAAACATACGGTATATTGCCAAATATACTAAACATACGGTATATTGCCAAATATACTAAACATACGGTATATTGCCAATATACTAAACATACGGTATATTGCCAAATATACTAAACATACGGTATATAGCCAAATATACTAAACATACAGTATATTGCCAAATATACTAAACATAAGGTATTTAGCCAAATATACTAAACATACGGTATATAGCCAAATATACTAAACATGCGGTATATTGCCAAATATACTAAACATAAGGTATTTAGCCAAATATACTAAACATACGGTATATAGCCAAATATACTAAACATGCGGTATATTGCCAAATATACTAAACATGCGGTATATTGCCAAATATACTAAACATACGGTATATTGCCAAATATACTAAACATACGGTATATTGCCAAACATACTAAACATACGGTATATTGCCAAACATACTAAACATACGGTATATTGCCAAATATACATTCATGTATACATCGCTATTTCAGCGGACCAATCCTAATGGCATATATATATATATATATATATTTCTCTAATCAGTCTACACATCCTCAGCAAATACTCTAAACCGAACACCTATGACGTCTACTGAGTTAAACGTGTTGAGTTTACCCTATTTTTCCACATCCTTTCCTCCTTACCATTAAAAGCATACATACATATATATACACACACACATATATATATATATTTGTTTTGCAAGGTTTTTGATATGAAATCTTGTGTTGAAACATATATTGTTATACTTGGGGAGGGTCATATTATTATGAATGTGTAATATTATTATTATTTCTGGCAATATTATAACAATATGTCCCTCCCCAAATACAACAATTACACCGAAACACATTAAAACAGAAACAGACACCATAAAGTTCAAGAAGTCTTTGGACAAATTCCTTCTAGAAATCCCGGATAAACCTCCTACACCCGGATATGTCTTCGCAAACAATAAGCCCCTTCTTGAGTGGGGCATGGTGTCCAAATCTTAATTCGAAAGACTTCGCCAGGTGGTGCTATTAAGTTAGACATGGCCTGGTCCAATACTGGCCGAAACCGGAAGTATGTGTGTAATTAAGGGGAGTTAATGCGTAAGGGGAGGTAACTAGCTGATTTCCATAACTAAATTCATTGTTCTAACATACATTATAAGGCGCCTCAATTGAGTCCCTTATATAGACGGTTATATATTTATATCCAGTTTCCAATTTTAAATACAGTCTACTCTATCACGATGTACTAAAGGTATCTATATTAGGATGATTATTCCCTATCATACAGTGCTACAACTGAATACTCCATACAAAGAGCCATATCTTTATATCAAAGTTCACTGCAAATGTAGTCTACTCTCAGAACATGTCAGGGGACCTATTAGAATTATGTCTACATAACCCCTGGTAAGTTCGGGAGCAGCGTATGGCTGTTTGCATGGCAAAGCCAAATACATCTCTAGGGCAGACAAATACATCCCTCATTTACAATGTCATTAATCTATCCATCAAGTTATACTTGCATATATAACTCACATACTATTCATACATAATTCATTGCACTCAACATATAAGTTAGACAGATCTCTTATGTTAATAAATTAGTCTTATATATATCCAATGTTATCACTCCATACATATAAATACAATTGCATATATAATTCATTGTCGAACCTGGCATTTAAAGCTTATATAGACTGTATTGTATCACTATATAATTATAAGTAATTGAAAGTAATTATACTAAAAGTAGGTGTTTATGGGGATATTTCTAGGGTATAAAGTTATAGATAGATAGAATGAATTGTGTCGAGATAGGGTGGATCAGAGAGTGTGGAGTTGTGGTGTAAGGTGTGCCCTTGAGGTGTGGTGTTAGAACTGGTGATGGGTTCAAGTCTGACATTGTTATATATTGGGTTTAAAGTTTTGGAAGGAGTGCCGGAAGTGGTGCTGGCACGACGCAAACACTTCCGATTTTTTATTAAGGAGGTTATGGTTTGAGAAGATTATAGTATAGGTCTCTAGTAGACAGAGGTTACAGAATTTATTAGGTGGTTTGTACGATGCCGCCTTACCTATCACTTCCCATTTAAGTGTATAAGATCTATTTCTAGTTTTTAGATAGTGTATGTAGCTAGATAGTGAAGTGGAGTTGGCTAGACTGTTTTTTGAAAGAAGGAGGTGTGAATTGTATCTGGTTTTGAAGCAGTTCGAAGTAGAGCCTATATAGGTTTCAGAAGAGTTGCTAGTTATGACGGTGCATGAGTATATGATGTCCT
>CAXHJY010000794.1:15000-17500 GCA_964016885.1 Eledone cirrhosa
TTATAAAACCCATAATAAACAAAAGACAACATGATTGAGATACACTCTAATTCATTATTTCTCTCACCACGGAGGGCCGCTGTATTCTTTCCGTTTAAACCCCATTATCAAATTGCCATTCAGAGTAAACAGAAAATACCGAATTACACCACAGGAATTTGTTTTTACAATTTTTTTCCCTATCGACCATTTTCCCCTCCCACATCAATAACAATCGGTTGTAGCTCTATATTTGAGACTACAACTACGAGTAACATTAATAGAAACAATAGTATTGATAATAATTATAATTATATGTCATTCACTCACCTAGAAACAACAATCAACGCGGTTTGAAATTCATTAACACTTTACTCTACTGCCATTTGATTTGTTTAATCTCACTTGGAGTACCTTGGCTTTGCTACCTTTTGTTTTAATTTCATGTTCGGTTCACAAAATTCGATCATATTCTGCATTCACTGCTTATAGAAGTCGACGTTTACCGGGATAATATACTATCATCACTATAGAAGTCGACGTTTACCGGGATAATATACTATCATCACTATAGAAGTCGACGTTTAACGGGATAATATACTATCATCGCTATAGAAGTCGACGTTTAACGGGATAATATACTATCATCACTATAGAAGTCGACGTTTACCGGGATAATATACTATCATCACTATAGAAGTCGACGTTTACCGGGATAATATACTATCATCACTATAGAACTCGACGTTTAACGGGATAATATTCTATCATCACTATAGAAGTCGACGTTTAACGGGATAATATTCTATCATCACTATAGAAGTCGACGTTTAACGGGATAATATACTATCATCACTATAGAAGTCGACGTTTAACGGGATAATATACTATCATCACTATAGAAGTCGACGTTTAACGGGATAATATACTATCATCACTATAGAAGTCGACGTTTAACGGGATAATATACTATCATCACTATAGAAGTCGACGTTTACCGGGATAATATACTATCATCACTATAGAAGTCGATGTTTAACGGGATAATATACTATCATCACTATAGAAGTCGACGTTTAACGGGATAATATACTATCATCACTATAGAAGTTGACGTTTAACGGGATAATATTCTATCATCACTATATAAGTCGACATTCAATTGATAATGTTCTATTATTACTATATAAGTCGACACTCAATTAACCTTGCTCTCTCATCATTATATAAGTCGATGGTGGATTGGCAGTATCGGTAGAGGGTCGGACGCCATGCTTTGCAGCATAGAGTTACGGCTCTTTATGATCTGAGTTCAAATCCCGCCGAGGTTAACTTTGCCTTTCATCCTTATGGGGTCGATATAATAAAGTACCAGTCACGCACTGGGGTCGATTTCATCGACTTTCCTCTCTCCCCAAATTACTGGCCTTGTGCCTATATAAGAAACCATTATCACTAGATATGTCGACATTCAATTAGACCATATTTTCTCGTCACTGTTTACATAAGTCGACTTTTAATAGGATCATATGCTCTATTAACAGTTTATATAAGTCGACATTCAGAAAAGTAAGAATGAAACGTCGGTGTTTTCAAAATATATCAATAACCCTCGACTCTGCAGACGTCTTGTATTGAGTACTTAATATTCGACAGGATTGTATATACATATATATACTGGTGCGCATGTGCGGCTGTATATATATAAAACTATGTATGTATGTATGTATGTATGTATGTATGTATGTATGTATGTATGTATGTATGTATGTATGTATGTATGTATGTATGTATGTATGTATGTATGTATGTATGTATGTATGTATGTATGTATGTATGTATGTATGTATGTATGTATGTATGTATGTATGTTCTTTCTCTTAATTTCGAGTATATTTTTTTGACCATCCACCTTCCTGGTGGCAAGGTTGTAAAAGAAAAGAAATTGTCATCCTTCGAATCGCAAGAATGTTTTGCAAATGTTGAAGGTGCCAGCTATCGCAGCCATTTGTAGACTATGATTTAGGGAGCTGCGCTTTTTGTCCGCAAATCCAAGTTCAGTCATACTTTGGTCCAAGCGGGTTGGTATATAACCCTTAGCTCCAATAATGATGGGTATGAAGCTAAAGGTGTATCTTGGATACTGGATTTGTAAACTCCTCATCAATGGTCCGTAGATGTCCTCCTTCTCCTGTATTTTTCTGACAACGTTTACATCAAGTGGGCAGGTGATCTCCACAACAGAACACGTTTTCAATGTGTGGTCCCAACCAACAATATCAGGCCGGTTGTGCTTTAATTTGGTGGCAGTTTTTATTTTCAGGTTCCACCAGTATTGCTTAGTGCCATCTGTCTCAATATATTCTTCTTCGTTTGTTGTTAATTTTGTTTTCCGAAGTGCGTTCCAGATGGTTCTAGCTATCCGATCGTGTCTCATGGGGAGGTAGCAGCGAGATGGCATTCTTTCGCAGCTGGCAACAATGTGGCTTACATCCTCGATCCTTTTTTTACATACTCTACA
>CAXHJY010000794.1:22500-25000 GCA_964016885.1 Eledone cirrhosa
ACTTCATTGAACCCACTTCATTGAGCCCACTTCATTGAGCCCACTTCATTGAGCCCACTTCCTTGAGCTCACTGCATTGAGCCCACTGCATCTCACTTTATTTAACTAATTTCGTTTAAGTGATTTCATTTAGCTACCTTCATTGAATTCACTTCGTTGAGCTCACTTTATTTAGCTCGGTTCATCGAGCTCACGTTCTTGAGCTCACTTTATTTAGCTAAACCTATTTAGCACACTTTCTTGAGCTCGCTCATATAAAGCTCTCTTTCAACTAACTTCCTTGAACGCAATCCCTGAACTCTTTCATTACATTTACTTCCTTAAACCAATTCCTTCATTATACGTACTTCAATTTAATTTCTTTGACTAAATGAAGAATCAAGTCACAAAAATAATTGGTTTGCAAAGAAACATAAATGATATCTTTTTCCAAGCTATGTGGGTTTACGTATTATTTTTTTAGCCACAAAATACTCCAAAGGCAACATCTGCTGACCCTATAAATAGCCTGTAAATTAACATGAACGACATGATCGGCTCCGGATCGACTGGGAAAGACGTTGGACACAGTTTTATCCCCAACACCAAAACAAACGATAAAAATGAAACGACCATAATCTGACTGAACACATACTTAAACAGAACACATATACAAAATCGCAGGTACATACACACACACAGAGATAAACAGACACACACACACACGCACACAGTCTAACGAAAACACACACACATACACACACACACAGATGCTGACTACAGCACACACACACACACACAGTCTGACTAAAGCACACACACACGAACAGTCTGACTACAGCACACACACACAGTCTGACTAAAGCACACACACAGTCTGACGAAAGCACACACACACACAGCCTGACGAAAACACACACACACACACAAACTGACGAAAACACACACACACGTACGCACACAGTCTGACGAAAGCACACACACACACAGCCTGACGAAAACACACACACACACACGCACGCACACAATCTGACTAAAGCACACATACAGAGAAACAAACACAAACAAGCAAGAAGAGGTTCATTGAAAGAAAATATATACTGTAATATATACACAGAATATCAAACGGAATAACATATATATACACATATACACATCCACACACACATACAGCTCATACACACACAGACACATAGACACATACAGCTCAAATAATTCAGACACGTACACACATACACACACACACACACACACACAGACACGTACATCACAAGTTATTCAGACACACATACCCACATACAGCTCAAATTATTCAGACATACACGTACACATACATACATACACACATGCAGAGCAAATTATTCAGACACACACATACACATAAACACACGCACACAGCAAATTATTCAGGCACACACACCAAAATAATCAAACATAAACACACACACAGCAAAATATTCAGACAGACATAGACGCATGCAAACACACACACACACACATCAAATTATTTACATACACACACACATGCTCCACCTTCTACTCTGACCCCCTACATATATTCCCTAGTAGAGCAGTCCAATAGTAATTTATAATTCGGCCTTATACCACAGACAAGAATACAATGACTGATTTTACCACAGTATATTGTTTGTTTGTTTTTCCTACTTTTCTCTCTTTTTTTTCTCTCGTTGATATATATATATATATATATATACACACACACATATATATACGAAGATATATATTTATATATATGAAGATATATATTCATATATTTATATATATATATATATATATATATATATATATATATATATATATATACATATATATATATATATATATATATATAAAGATATATAAGAAGAATATATCTGCATTTATATATATATATATATAAAGATATTTGCTTATATATATATAAAGATTATATATATATAAAGGAGATCTGTATATAAAGATACATATATATATATATATAAAAGAGATCTATATGTATATAAAGATACATATATATATGTATATATATATATATAAAGATATATGTATATATATATATATGTATACACACATATATACACATACACACATATATATATATATATAAAGATATATGTATATATATATATATGTATACACACATATATACACATACACACACATATATATATATATATATAAAGATATATGTATATATATATATATATATGTATACACACATATATACACATACACACATATATATATATATATATATATAAAGATATATATGTATATATATATATATAGATATAAAGATATATATATATATATATATAAAGATATATGTATATATATATTTTCATATATGTATAAATATATTATTTGCCCCTCACGTCTTATCAACTTCAGGCATATACACACACATTAACAATTCCCAGAGGAATCTTACACACACACATATATATATATATAAGTATGTATGTTTACAAACTTATATACACACACATACACACACACACATATATATAAGTATGTATGT
>CAXHJY010000794.1:30000-35000 GCA_964016885.1 Eledone cirrhosa
GAGCTGAAACTGGTATGCATGGGCGACTGCTGGTCTTCCACAAACAATCTTGCTCGGACTTTTGCCTCGGAGGGGAACTTTCTAGGTGCATACTATATGGTCATTCGTGACCGAAGAGGGTCTTTACTTTATTCATCATATATATATTATTCATTATATATATATATATATATATATATATATATAATGAATCTAGAGGAACAAAGCTCATTACTTAGCCATATTAAATTAATATTTAAACTTTACTTCACTATTGAGTACAATGAAGATATATATTATTTTCCCGCTTAATATAGTAAATAGATCTTGCCGTTTCAGACGCTAGTCTTTTATCAGAAAATAGAATGAGAAATTTAAGAAGAACTAAAAAGATAGAAGACTCTGAGCAGGGACAGAAGCGAAAACTATTTTCTTCGAGAAAAGCCCTGTTCTTAGTTTTGATACGAACGAAAGAATTGTAGTCCACATCTAAACTATTTAGGCTCAAAACGTGTAAACCCACCTCACCTATGTAAGCTTAGGTAACAGACGTAAGATGGTATTGTGATGTTATTGTTAAAATGATGTTACTTATGTGAGCACTGGTATCTATATGAAGTTGATGTAAGTTTACATTAATAAAAAAAAAAACAACTACTTATTTCAAAGTTACTCCTGATAGAAAAATGTCTTTTGAAATTGGTAAATTATCGTCCACATATAAGCGACTGTTAATAACATTAGATTTAGCATAGATAGCATGAACAATACACATATATGGACATGGAAGCATTCAGAGTTTTATTTTTTATAGAAATGTTGAAAAATGTAACAAACTTTCTATCATGCAACACGGTATTTATGCCATTTTTTCTGTTATGAAACATTAATTTTTTCCTTTTTTTGACAAATTCTAATGGTTTAGTTATAGAAGGATAGTAATCAACGATGTCAAATTGAGTGAATATATAATTATGTTTGTCATGGACATTTTACATAATAGATTAGAAATGCACGAAGCAAAGTGGCTACTATAACGGCTCGCCGCATGTGTGTTTTAGACTCTTAGACCATTTAGAGAAGAACACGTCGATCATTCGTTTTGTTTTGAAGTGTTTTCATTTTTACATTTGAAAAAAGGGTTTTATCCCTAAAATATTATTTTAAAAAGTAGACATCGATTGTTCGTTTTGTTTTGAAGCGTTTTCCTTTTTACATTTTAAAAAGGTGTATTAGCCCTGAAATATTTGAAATCTACTTTGTAAAAACATTTGGTTGTTTTGTGATTGTGATTTCTATGTACTTTCTGAAAATTATCAGCCATTTATTACATATCTCTCAATACTTCATATTTACTATACTACTGTATTTTATATTCAATTTATGACAAAGGCATATTATTTTTTTAAAGGGTGGTAGGTTGGCAGTATCAGTAGAGGGTCTGACTGACGCAATGCTTTGCAGCAAATAGTTACGGTCCTTTATGATCTGAGTTCAAATCCCGCCGAGGTTAACTTTTCATTTCATCCTTTCGGGGTCGATAAAATAAAGTACCAGTCACGCACTGGGTCGATTTAATCGATTTTCCGCTCCCCAAAATTAAGAAACCATTATTTTTAAGGGCGGTGGATTGGCAGTATCGGTAGAGGGTCTGACGCCGTGCTTTGCAGCAAAGAGTTACGGCCCTTTATGGTCTGAGTTCAAATCCCGCCGAGGTTAACTTTGCCTTTCATCCTTACGGGGTCGATAAAATAAAGCACCAATAATACACGGGGATAATTGTGCCAAAAGTAGAAACAGTTATTATTTTTAAGTATTAAACATATCATTTTGAATTTTAGTGTTGATTAAATTTGAATTGTGTTTGCTAATAATACCTAGCCTATGCTTGGTGGGGGTTAATGACAGTTGTGGTAGCTGTGTTGAACAAGTTTCACCCTTGAGGTAAACTAACTCGAGTTTCACTTTCTTTGAGTAGCGATAAATGGTCGTATAAAAGCTAAAGTTTCTAAACTTTCTATTTTCGATATTTCGGCTGAAGGCGATATACTTACAGTGATTCGCAATTGACCCTATATCTCTCTCTATTTATATATAGTAGAGTGTATTTATATATAGAAGAAACGTATTTATACATATATACACACATATATAAATTCTTATATTCAAAATTAGACATGCACGCACACACGAACACACACACACACATATATATATATATATACACATGGATATAAAGTATATTCACTATATATATCCAGGAAGGAAATAAGGTTTAACAAATCGTTCTTGTATTATATATATATATAATTTATATGTTCAAAATTACACACACATATATATGTGTGTATTCATATATATATATGTATATATATATATATACATGAATTCATATGTTCAAAATTACACACACATATATATATATGTGTGTGTATATATATGTGTGTGTGTATATATATATATATATGTATATATTAATTCAAAATATTAATCCATATAGACATTCATGTAATCAAACATATTTTATTATATATATTTCAGAGGTACTGTGCTGTTTCCTCAGTACGTCCTCATCAGATAAAATATATAAATTGATGTATGACATACCTCAACTGTGCTGATGGTTCAATTCCAGTCTTGGCAGTCAATTGGAATTGCCAAGACTGGAATTCAACCATCAGCCCAGTTGAGGTATGTCATACATCAATTGATATATTTTATCTGATGAGGACGTACTGAGGAAACAGCACAGTACCTCTGAAATATATATAATAAAATATATTTGATCACAAGAATGTCTATATTTATTAATATTTTGAATTAATATTAATAACTCCAGAAAACTTCTTTGTTGAGTGCTTCTAATCTATTGTAAAACTATATTCATTGATTAATCAATGAACCTTGTTTAACTTTTGGTCATATATATATATATATATATACGATATTAACAAATGGAAACTATATTTATAAAACCATATTTATTTCATTATACATATTTCAAGGATACCAAGTTAAATTATGGTATGCCTTCATCAGACAAAATACAATATATAACAGTTTTACAAATAAGCATTGACGTACCCTTTCAAAATGCGACCATTACTTTTGGAGGACATCAGTAAAATATGTATAATGAAATAAATATGGTTTTATAAATATAGTTTCCATTTATTAATATCGTATATCTACTCCAAATACTTGTCGATTGCTTTATATCAGTTATAAAAATATGTACTTGTTGTATCCCAACAATTTAAATAGAACTTTTGCATATATATATATATATATATATATATATATATATATATATGTAAGTATGTGTGTATACGTACATACATATATGTATACAGACGTACAGTAGCATGCATATATATATATATATATATATATATATATATATACATACAGGTACACATACATATATGCACGTATCAGTTTAGCGGACGCTTATTATAACGCCACTTTGTTCGTTTGTCAGTGTTGAACAAAAAGGTGACGTGGTTGCCTTAACACCGTACGGCATAAAAATTCAGGCTGTTCAGTTTGTTTACAAACGAACAAAGCGGCGTTATAATAAGCGTCCGCTAAACTGATACGTGCATATATGTATGTGTACCTGTATGTATATATATGTATATATATATATATATATGCATACTACTGTACGTCTGTATACATATATGTATGTACGTATACACACATACTTACATTTAAGTAAGTGCCGTACTAAGAGTGAGAAATGAAATTTCGTTTTCATTTTATTTCAACTTATATATATATATATATATATATATATATATATATATATATATATATATAACACTTCGCCATTTGGTGGGTTTTCTGGGAAACGTGCAAAAATGATGGCTTCCGCGTAGCAAGTGATTGTGTGTAGGTGTTTGGTGAAATCTCAGTTCTTGGGTCAACGCATGCCAAATGTATCATTGGGTGTCTTGACGCACAACGTAAAGATATGGAATATATACTAGTAACAATATCAATAGGCGTTATAGCTGACGCTTTACCGATTGTGTCAAAACGATGCCTGCATTTATGACTACCATTTCTGATTATATCTAGTTTAACTACCTCTTACCTGCCCACCGCCGCCATCATCTTAACACCTTTTGTTAAACCGAGTGAGTGGTTATAGGTTTGTAGATGTATATATGTACGGCTGGTGGTGGTGGTGGTGGTGGTGTAATAATTGTACGATGATGGTGGTGGTGGTGGTAATAATTGTACAATGATCATGGTGGTGGTGGTGGTGGTAATAATTGTACGGTGATGATGGTGGTGGAGTAGTGTTGCTGGTGGCGATAGTATTGATAATACTGGTGTCTATGGTGGTGGTAGTGTGGTAGTGGTGGTCGTGATGGCAGTTATGGTGATAGTGGTGGTGTCTGTGGTGGTAGTGTGGTATCGATGGTAGCTATGGTGATAGTGGTATTGATATGGCTGGTGTCTATGGTGGTAGTGTGGTAGTGATGGCAGCTATGGTGATAGCGGTAGTGGTGGTAGCTATGGTGGTAGTAGTGTGGTAGTGATGGTAGCTATGGTGATAGCGGTATTGGTAGTGGTGGTGTCTATGGTGGTAGTAGTGATGGTGGTAGTGTGGTAGTGATAGCAGCTATGGTGATAGCGGCAGTGGTGGTGGCTATGGTGGTGGCTATGTTGATGGTAGTGTGGTAGTGAGGGTAGCTATGGTGATAGCGGTATTGGTAGTGGTGGTGGCTATGAGGGTAGTGGTGTGGTAGTGATGGCAGCTATGGTGATAGCGGTAGTGGTGGTGGCTATGAGGGTGGTAGTGTGGTAGTGGTGGTAGTGATGGCATTTATGGTGATAGTGGTATTGATAGTGGTGGTGGTAGTGCTGGTGGTAGTGTTGTAGTGATGGCAGCTATGGTTATAGATGGTGGCTATGGTGGTGGTAGCGTGGTATCGATGGTAGGTTTGGTGATAGTGGTATTGATAGTGCTAGTGTCTATGGTGGTGGTGGTGTGGTAGTGCGGTAGTGAA
>CAXHJY010000794.1:40000-52727 GCA_964016885.1 Eledone cirrhosa
AATATATATATATACATACAATATATATATATATATAGAATATATATATATACATACAATATATATATAGAGAGAATATATATATATACATACAATATATATATATAAAAATATAGAATATATATATATATAGAATATATATATATACATACAATATATATATATATATATATAGAATATATATATATACATAGAATATATATATATACATAGAATATATATATATACATACAATATATATATATATATATATAAATATATATATAGAATATATATACATACAATATATATATATATATATATATATAAATATATATATAGAATATATATATATACATACAATATATATATATATATATATATAAATATATATATAGTATATATATATATGTATAGAATATATATATACATACAATATATATATGTATAGAATATATATATATACATACAATTTATATATATATATATATATACAGAATATATATATATACATACAATTTATATATATATATATATAGAATATATATATATACATACAATTTATATATATATATATATAGAAAATATATATATACATACAATATATATATATATATAATATTTATATATACATACAATATATATATATATATAGAATATATATATATATACATACAATATATATATATATAGGAACAAGTAAGACCCCGACGGCTGAGCTCAAGCCGTTTCGACGGCTAATTCTGTACTGAATGAAAATTTATTCTGGTATTTAAATAGCCGAACTTATCAAGGGGTAATTCCATATATGGTCAAAGAGATAATCACCAGGATTGGTCACATCACAAGTTAGTAGTAAATCTGTGATGGCAAGTTGGTGGGTGAAGGGGTAGCTAAACATGTCCCTAGTCCTTCTACCCCAGTTCCCTTTCTTTGTCGTCGTCTTTTTCTCCCCCACCCGAGGTAGCCCATCGGTCCCTGGTAGCTTCAGCACCCCCACCCCTTCCCTATTCTATGATAGATTTGGCTGATCCGCTTCTTATAGCAGAGGTGTTAGACTTCGGATACTCGCCCCCTTCTCCGACCGCTGTCCCTTTTTTCCGTTCCTTCTATATTTCTTAGTGGCATCTTTGCTTTAATTTCTCGTTTATCCAGTATATCTTTCTTCTTTTTCCCTTTTTTTTGGGGGCGGGGGGGGGGGGGGTCCTATATTAATTTTCTGTTCTTTACTTTTATTTCGTACGATCTTTCATGTAGCCTGTATAAGACTTTTTGTTTCGTGGCGGTACCCTTAGAGTTAGCACTAGTATTTTTTTGCGGGACCCTGAATTATATTCTCGTACTAGTTTACTTTCTGGCACTGGGTGGTTGCTGGCCCTGTGATTGGGGTAGAAACCTTTATTATTTTCGTGGTAGTCTCTTTAGTATCCTGGCCCCACCTTGTTGACCCGTCACCGTACGATACACGCACTTATACCTCGTATAAGGGTCCCTTTATTTCCGTCCCACCTAGTTTTTTTCGATTATTATTATTTATTATTTTTTTTATTCTACATTATATATATATATATATTTAAAAAAAAAAAATTTATTTATCTATTCTTTTATTCACTTATTTGTTTATTTATTTATTTATGTATTTCTTTAGCCTAGCAATAGCGAGAGACTTATGTCTCAGTAACCAGATTTTGCTTTTTTTTTTCTCTCTCAGTACCTTTTATAGTTTTACCTTTCATTGTTCTACTTACCGTTTCGACCCCCTCCCCAGTATCCTCTTTGACCTCACACCCAGCTGTAGCTGGCACTACCAACGCATGAATGGGTCTACTCCACCCCCTCTCCCTTTTTCTCCTACCGGCAGGTTTAGCTACCCCATCCCCCACCAACTTGCCATCACAGATTTATTACTAACTTGTGATGTGACCAATCCTGGTGATTATCTCTTTGACCATATATGGAATTACCCCTTGATAAGTTCGGCTATTTAAATACCAGAATAAATTTTCATTCAGTACAGAATTAGCCGTCGAAACGGCTTGAGCTCAGCCGTCGGGGTCTTAGTTGTTCCTATTACCCACTCTACTACCCTAAGTATTGAGTACTTTGGTGCGTTATGGTCCACCTGGTTCCTTACCACATTTCCTTCGTTATATATATATATATATATATATATATATATATATAGAAAGATTTGAATGGATACAGTTTAGTTGAAAGGAATTTATTGACACGTGTTTCTATAACAGTTACATAACCTAAAACAGCTATCTACAAACTTTTAGTTATGCAGACATTCAATATTTCAATGTTATTGTTTACTGTCATTTCATCAGAATAATATTACTGAGGACCTATTTAGTTTTTATAGAGAATATTAGGAGGAAGGGGTGAAGTTGTTAGAAGAATAGTTGAAGGAGTGGTTTTTCGATAGCAGTGAGAATTCTTGGTGGCAGTGATTAATTAGATTCCCATCTGTTGTTTTGACATTTTTTATAGAATATATTATTGGTTATTTTTCTAAATCTATAGAAGGATTAGAGATAGTAAAGATATGCTTGGTTGGTTTTGTGTTTGCACTTAACATTCAGACTTAAATTTTTCTTTCAAGTGTACGTATTCTTTCACCCACGCATTCACACACAAATATATTTGCACACCTCTACAAAATACATATACTCACAATTCACATATTCATACTTACATATATATACACATGCATACACATATATATACACACATGTATTCATGTACATACATACGCGCTCATGTGTATACATTTTCATACTCAACTTATCTTTATATATACACACGTATAGACACACACATATATACATACATACTCTAGTCCATGTGTACACACATACACATACATACACATCCATATACACATACATACATACACATATATATATACATATATACATATACATATATATACATATATATATATATATATATATATATATACACATACATATATACACACATATACACACACACACACACATATATATATATATATAAGCACTTTAATACATGAATACACTTACATCTAACTATACACATCAAACATATATATATATTTACTTATTTATATACATTTTCACATATATATACATACTTATGGACGTTTTTAGACACATTCATTATCGCATATTTGTACCTATTCTCATCAGCATATCTTTTCATTATTAGTATGGTAATTTAAGGTTATTAATATATGTTGAAAAGAGATTGTTTTTATATTTTTCTAACTAGATTAAGGTTTATATAGTTGGGGGATGTCCCTCTTTTATGTAATATTCGGCTTGTAGTGGGAAAAAAGGGTTTTAGTTCTGTGACGGCAGAATAATGTTCGTTCAATTCTGTTATTCAGCAGTTTCTTCTTGTGTGTGATTATGTAATAAATCTCAAGATTACACAATTTGCAGAAATTTTGGCTCCTGGAAAAGCTTTGGGTTTTAGCTAATTTTTCCCATTTTAGGGTAAACTTTTGATTGCTATCCCTGAGCGTCCAAGCTTTCTCTGCTAAAGTTGTTACATTTCTTTGGCTCTGGTGTTTTATTGAGTAAGAATGCCTATACAATCGAGATTTAAACGATGTTGCCGTTGATCCCACGTAATACCACTCGTTGCCTCCGGATTTAATGGTACACTTATAAATAATATTTTTTTCCAGGCAGTTATTGCCGAGGGGGCAGTTGTCAGGATAGGTGCAGTTACAGTTGTGTACGTTGGGTTTTCTCTGGAGTAGTATTGCGGACGAACTTAGGTGTGGTTTATTTATGTTCTGTAGTGTATTGTCTACTGTTTTTTTGGGGTTCTTTGTACTTAAGTTCTTAGTGTTTTCGTTTAACCTTCTAGTATTGATCTTTTTTATGTGTTGTTCAAGGTTTAACGCTGTAGAGTATGACAGTCTTATAGTGGTAGGGTTTAGGATTTTGTGGTATTTGTGTGATGTGGGAAAATGTCTTTTAATTATTTTAAAGAAGAGTACTGGTAAATTTGTACTAATGGAGCTATTGTATTCGGGGTTATACCATAAGTACTCTTTGCATCGCTTTCTATTAGTTTTGTTTGTTGGTTTACTGGTGTGCATACTATGGTAGTAAGTGTGGTTTGGTGTTGTGTTATTATATCTACCTATGTGGGATTTATTTTGGGTGTTTTGATTGTTCCCATCTATGTACTCTATTTTGTTGAGGTAGCCTGCTTTACTAAGGGCGTTATCGTAGTACTCGGCGTGTTCCTTAAATACTTGTATGTTAGAAGATAGACCCGAGATTCTAAGGGAAATATTTTTAGGGATAGATTTAATTATAGAGATGGGGTGGTTAGACCCAACATTTACGTATTTGAGATTTTCATTCAATTTATGAAACGGTTTAATCAAACCAGAGTTTAAATTGAGTGTGACATCCAGGAAGTTAACTACTTTAAGGTTGTATTCATATGTTATAGTTAGTCCTATTTCGAGTAGTAGTTTTCTTATATCTTTGCGTAGTTTTTCTAGTTTTTGGTTATTAAGGTTTTTAGCTAGGAGGAGAACATCGTCGCGGTATATTCCGCCGTGGAGATTGCTGAATTTTTCCTGGAGTCTAAAGGCGATAAATAACCCCACAATATCAGTTATTTCCGCCGAATCGTTAGAGCCCATTGTTATGTCAAAGTTAGAGGGTCTATCTTTACGTACCCAATAACTGTTCTCTTTGACTATAGTTTTCCTAGCTTCTAATATAATCTTAATTTCATCGTTTGTAAGGTCGGAGTTATCCTTAGCAAACTTAATGGCTCTATTCAAAGTTTCAGGTGATATCGATGAGTAATATTCATCGATATCAAACTGGATAAACTTAGATTTATTCTTATTGCTAATGCTATTAAACCATCTTATTGCTTCTTGGGTCTTCCCCCAGAGTTTAATGTTAACCTTAGCCTTAATTTGGGGGATGATTCTATCTAAGATATATTTGCTTATTTTACCTATATCTGATTTAGAGGGGCAGATTAATCTAATTTTAGGGTCATTATCAAAGTTTACCTTGTGGTCCTTAAGATTGAAAGTGGGTACCGCCGGTAAGAGTGGTCCTGTCCTATCTTCGATTCCGAGATTTTTCACTATTTCGCATGCCTCATCATTGATGTGCTTAAGGGTTACTTCACTCGTTTTTCTATATTTTTTATGTAATTCTTTTCGAATGAAGTTGTTGTATGTAGTGCAATCCATAGTGTACAGGTTTGATGTTTTGTCCGCTTTTACTACAATTCCTTTGGTGTTTTTAAGGTCGTCCAGTAGTTTTTTTATATCTTTCTGTAATTTGCTGTTGGTGTTGCGTCCTTTGAATTTAATTTTAAGGATTAAGTTCATAAGGTCCTGCTCAAATGCATCTAATAGTGGGTTGGTGGGTGGGTTTTTACAAGTCCTAAAACCGAATTTTTTGTTTACACCACTTTCTAATGTTGAGTTCATACGGCTTCTATCATAGTGGAGCGTTTTCCACCTGACACGTCGAATGAATTCATTAGTTTTTTGAATCATGCTCAATAAATATTCCTTTCTACCTTGGGTTGGTATGTTTTTGAGTGACATATCCAGGTAGTGTTTTTCCATTGTTGTGGTTGCGTTTGCTGTGTGGGTTGCTCGACTTTACAGGAGGTAAATATACAGTTTTTTCCGTTGTGTTGTAATATAAATATTACACACAGTAGATTATCAGCTCACGTAGAGTTTGCTCGACGGTTCCAGTTGTAGTTCCAAAAGTAATCCGGAGAAAAATAGAAAGATTTGAATGGATACAGTTTAGTTGAAAGGAATTTATTGACACGTGTTTCTATAACAGTTACATAACCTAAAACAGCTATCTACAAACTTTTAGTTATGCAGACATTCAATATTTCAATGTTATTGTTTACTGTCATTTCATCAGAATAATATTACTGAGGACCTATTTAGTTTTTATAGAGAATATTAGGAGGAAGGGGTGAAGTTGTTAGAAGAATAGTTGAAGGAGTGGTTTTTCGATAGCAGTGAGAATTCTTGGTGGCAGTGATTAATTAGATTCCCATCTGTTGTTTTGACATTTTTTATAGAATATATTATTGGTTATTTTTCTAAATCTATAGAAGGATTAGAGATAGTAAAGATATGCGTGGTTGGTTTTGTGTTTGCACTTAACATTCAGACTTAAATTTTTCTTTCAAGTGTACGTATTCTTTCACCCACGCATTCACACACAAATATATTTGCACACCTCTACAAAATACATATACTCACAATTCACATATTCATACTTACATATATATACACATGCATACACATATATATACACACATGTATTCATGTACATACATACGCGCTCATGTGTATACATTTTCATACTCAACTTATCTTTATATATACACACGTATAGACACACACATATATACATACATACTCTAGTCCATGTGTACACACATACACATACATACACATCCATATACACATACATACATACACATATATATATACATATATACATATACATATATATACATATATATATATATATATATATACACACATACATATATACACACATATACACACACACACACATATATATATATATATATAAGCACTTTAATACATGAATACACTTACATCTAACTATACACATCAAACATATATATATATTTACTTATTTATATACATTTTCACATATATATACATACTTATGGACGTTTTTAGACACATATAATATATATATATATATATATATATATATAATATATATATATATAGAATATATATATATATAGAATATATATATATATAGAATATATATATATATAGAATATATATATATATATAGAGAATATATATATATATATATATATATAGAATATATATATATATATATAGAATATATATATATATATATATAGAATATATATATATATATATATATAGAATATATATATATATATATATAGAATATATATATATATATATATAGAATATATATATATATATATATAGAATATATATATATATATATATAGAATATATATATATATATATATAGAATATATATATATATATATATAGAATATATAGGGATTTAGAATAGAGACGTATACGAGAGCCTGCGTATTATTTATTTTTATGGATTCCCACCGAGGTTAACATTGCCTTTCATCCTTACGGGGTCAATAAAATAAAGTACCAATAATGTACTGGGATAATTGCTGGCCTTGTGCCAAAAGTAGAAACAATTATTTATTTTTATGGATAAAAATATTATATATGCATTCGCATAAGTCTCTATTATGAACACACAGATACACACACACACACATATATATATATATATATAATCAGAGAATGATGGAATTATTACAGAAACGGTGTTATATATATATATATATATATATATATATATATATATATATATATATATATATAAATGTGTGTGTTTGTGTTCGTGTGTATATAATTGCATCAAGATCAGCTCTTCTTCACGAAATATATATTTCACTCCGTAATAGCCCATGTATCATAGCAAACCCTGGTGATATATATAATCGACTTTCTCATCTCTAGCCACTAGACTCTCTTTCGCACAATAATTGCACACAGTTAATCTTTGCAACTGATATAAAATGCATTCGTAAATATCAAAACTCTGAGCAGGAATTAGGTTTTACTATCATATTAGTAAACGATTTTAACTTTCGCACTGGTGGCTCACAAAGACTTGATATATAATATCAGCCTGACATGTTTGTTTCCGAGCTTAAGAACCTTTAAAATATAAAATATTGCTCCGACGTCCTCCCATTTCGAAAATGTGTATTAGGATCTCGTTTTTGTAACATATAATCACGTAACCTTCGCCTAACAGCAACACATTTAAGTTGGATCACTTTCTCAAGATATCCATGGAACCCAATGTAAGGTGAGATAGACATTAAAATGGAGGTCATATGATGAACCAAGCTGAGACCTCTTTCCCGATGTCAATATAACCCTGTCAAAAAATTCTCACAACTTACTATACAGAAAACGCCATAAATTGACACTCCTACACTCTCTCTCGCCAATACACACACACTCTCTCTCTGATACATACACATCCCCACATATATATATACGCACATATCCCCTCATACATGAAAAGCAACTACACAAAGGCAAACTAAATAAGTAAATAAATAAATGAATGAATGAATAAGTAAAAGCCAAAGCAAGTAGACTATTTGATGGTTGAGTTTCGGAAAGCTTCTCTGAAACACGTAAATGTTGAAAAGAAAAGAAAATTAATTTCCTGTATACATAGAGATACTGGAAGCGTCAAAATACTATCATACCCCCTTCGAAGAAGTTTAACCATGAAAGTAACATAATTCATAGAGATAACAGGAATTCTATTCGTAAATGGAAACAATTTGGTTAAACAACTTAACGTTAAGGGTATCATGATACCAGTTCGAAGTAAGACAAAGAAAGCCGCGATAATATACACTGCCTTGCCAGTGAACTCCGTTGATATTTTCAAAAGAAAATGGCCGTATAAAATATACTTTTACCAGCAGAAAGTATTAGGATAAGGAATAAAACCCCAAGCTTTCTACCATTGTTGACACAAGCGAACTGAATAATCTCTAAGCAGTCTCTGAATCGACATTAAAACAAAAAAAACAAAACAAAAAACAAAACAATGGCAGCCAAATCTTCCTTAAATTATACTCTACTGTCTTAAAAATAGGAATGGCAATTTCTGTAATGTATTTCAAGATATACTAAAAAGTAGGCCAGTCATAGTAGCATGTAATATGTTTTCGTTGATGGTATTATGAGGCGAAGGCGGAAAATTGGCAGAGTCGTTAGAACGTTGGATAGAATGTTCTGCGGCATTCGATTCGACTCTCTGCTCTCTGAGTTCAAATCTCACCAAGGATAACTTTGCCTTTCA
This sequence comes from Eledone cirrhosa, assembly GCA_964016885.1. Classification (NCBI taxonomy): domain Eukaryota; kingdom Metazoa; phylum Mollusca; class Cephalopoda; order Octopoda; family Eledonidae; genus Eledone; species Eledone cirrhosa. The sequence goes on from CAXHJY010000794.1 coordinate 48,934, forward strand.
TCCATTCGAGGTCGATAAAAAGTACCAGTTTAGTACTGGGTCGATTCTTCCTCTTTATTTCTTTCTCAGTTCCATTCTCTCACTCTCTATCCATCTCTGGAAGAAATCTCTAGTATTCAAACCTGGAGAGGAAATGGGTTCCGCAAGGTTTAAAAATGCCCTAGAAAAGCCGAAAGTCAATACGGTGCCCCTACGACGCCCTCGGGGGTTATGGGACCACGAATGAATGAATTAGGAGGCGGTGAATTGTTTGTAGTTGGAACGTCAGATTGAATGCTTTACGGTATTTGTTCTGGCACTATGAGTTAAAATCCTTTCGAGGTCAGTTGTGTCTTTTACCCTTTACAGATTGACTAAGAACCTCAGACCAAAACAGAATCGATCCCACAGAGTTCAAATCCTCACCGACACCAACTTTGCCTTTTATTTAATCCGGGATCGATGAAAGATAGTGGAAATCCCGTGGTGAGGATCAACTAATTTCCCTTGTTCCTTCCCAACATCTCTCTCCCCTTCTCAACATATAAAGGTGTAGGTCTTGTTCTCGTGTTAGAATTTATTGTGAAGGCGATGGATTGCCAGAATTGTTAAAGAAATAGGGGATATGTTTAGCCGTGATATTTTCGATCTATCATATATTTAACAGAACGCAACACGCACACATATATATTTATATATATAAATACACGTATAGACACACACATGTACACATATTTATATATTTAAATATGTGTATACACACACACACACACACACACACACATATATATATATATATATATATGTGTGTGTATATGTAGACCATCATGGAACATAGTTAAACCGTCGACTACAAACAAGTCAGTTTTAATAGGATTCTATGAAGGTCCGTTGACAAAGCCGCTGTTTCGTATACAACCTTATCTAATGAAGTCACAAACATGTAAATAAGATTCTATGTTATTCATTTTGCTTCAGAAGCAGACGATACAAACAGTTAAGTGATTAAGCTTCATTCTCTCGGCTGTCTTGTTTAGAATAGCTTCTATTAATATGTACGACCTCTGCAATAGCATTGCTGATGTTGCATGTGTGTATGGGCGTGTGTGTTGCTAGTATTTGTGTTAGTGTATGTTAATATATATGTATGTATGGGTGTGTGCTGCTGTGTTATCTACGAATGTATGTTTGTGTTGTGTTGGTAGGTGTGTTAGAGTATGCTAATATATATGTATGTGTGTGTTGTTAATATTTGTGTTAGTGTATGTTACTATATATATATGTGTGTGTGTGTGTAAGAGATAGATAGATAGAGAGAGGTGTCTATTTATGCATATATATATATATATATATATATATATATATATATATATATATATATATATATATATATATATTGCGCATAGTTTTCCTTGAATGTGAGTTATATATATCGATATCCGCAAACGTGTGTTTATAAACGCATACACACTCACACACATGATTACGATGGTCTCTCTCTCTCTCTCTCTCTCTCTCTCTCTCTCTCTCTCTCTCTCTCTCTCTCTCTCTCTCTATATATATATATATATATATAATTGTACACACACACGAACACACACACACACACACACACACACACACACACACACACACACACACACACACACACACACACACACACACACACACACACACACACACACACACCTATATATACATATATGAAGAGAAACAATGTGAAGAAGACAAAAGAGAATACTGAATTCAGAAAGCGAAGTTATTTACATTAATATTTATTGGAAGCCGAAAACATAACAAATCGTTTCTCTGTATTTCTCCTTTCCGATCTCTTCTGACGGTAGTAATGACTGTAACAGAAAATACCGATGTGGCTATATATATATACATATATATATATATATATATATATATATATATATATATATATATATTTATATATATATATATATTTATTAAAATAACAGATTAAAGTTTAAGCAAAGAATCGCTGCTTTCACACTTAACGGGATCTTCTGAAACTAAAAAAGTCAAACTCTGAACGAAGAAGTAAATATTTCAAAAAACGTTGCAACCGAAGGAAGACAGGAAGACGATACTTTGGTTCGTGGAAAAGTTCCCTAGCAAAGAACGAAAAAAAAAGAAGATAATACGTCATTATTTGTTGCGGTGAAAATACACGATTACACGCAAAGACAAAGCCACGTTTATGGTATAAATGAAGTCGTAGACTAATATTCTATTAGGTAGTTCATGGAGACGTTCTCTGGCAATGAATGAAAAAAAAAACGAAGATAATACGTCATTATGTGGGGCGGGAGGACAAATACACGCCAAGACAAACCACGTAAATTGTATAGCTGAAGTCGTAGACTAAAATTCTATTTAGGAAACTGAATGATTCTCGGCTTCAGAATTAAGAATAAAGTAAATTAAATACAGAGGTAATTGATATAAATATATACATACACGCATCCATACACGTACACACGCGAAACCACTTTCCATGGCTATGCAAATACAAGCACGTACACAAAAAAAAAACAACACGCACACACATACAGAACCCACGCAAGACCTGTACTCGCACACATACGAACGTATACACCAAATACACATAAAAATATATATATAAAAAAAAATATATATATATATGTGTGTGTCTGTGCATGTATACATAATTAAATAAACGTATATAAATATACACACATAAATATGTATATAACGCGAGCACACACATACCTACATGTAAATACACATATGTTCGCGGACGTACGTCAACCAAAACATGAAGTACACATATACACACACCCTACATACGTACGAACCCGCATACTCACACAGAGGCAAAACTCACGTATACACATAACCAAATGCACATGTACCAGTATATATATAATATATACGCCATAACATATACAAGCAAATATACGTATGAGAAAGTATACGTACCTTCACAAAACATACAGGTAATATATACTTACCTATACAAATAAGTAATCGTATAAACATACTGGTACATGTGCATTTGGTTATGTGTATACGTGAGTTTTGCGTCTGTGTGAGTATGTGGGTTCGTACGTATGTAGGGTGTGTGTATATGTGTACTTTGTGTTTTCGTTGACGTACGTCTGCGAACATATGTGTATTTATACATATTTATGTGTGTATATTTATATATGTTTATTTAATTATATATACACGCGCGCGCGCACACACACACACACACACACACACACACACACACACACACACACACACACACACACACACACACACACACACACACACACACACACACACACACCCACACACACACATATATATATTTTAAATTATATATTTGTATGTGTATTTGGTGTATACGTTCGTATGTGTGCGGGTACAGGCGTTGCGTGGGTTCTGTATGTGCGTGCGTGTTTTTTGTGTGTAGTGCTTGTATTTGTATAACCATAACAAGTTGTTTCGCGTATGATTGCGTATGTACCTATATGGATGCGTGTATGTATATATTTATTTCAATTACCTCTGTATTTAATTTACTGTATTCTCTGAAACCGAGAATCATTCAGTTTCCTAAATAGAATTTTAGTCTACGACTTCAGCTATACAATTTACGTGGTTTTGTATTTGCGTGTATTTGTCCTCCCGCTCCACATAATGACGTTTTATCCTCGTTTTTTCCGTTCATTGCCAGAGAACGTCTCCATGAACGACCTAAGAGAATATTAGTCTACGACTTCATTTATACCATAAACGTGGTTTTGTCTATGCGTGTAATTGTTTTCACCGCAACAAATTATGACGTATTATCT
>CAXHJY010000795.1:5000-10000 GCA_964016885.1 Eledone cirrhosa
TGAGAGTACCTCTGTACAAAGTTTGCACTGTCCTCACAAGCCATTCCTCAACACCTAGCTTCCTTAGGGACCACCAGATGACAGATCGGGGTACCCTATCAAAGGCCTTCTCTACATCAACAAAGGCTAAGTATAGTGGCTTATTCTTCTCTAAGAACCTCTCTTGCATTTGTCTCACCAAGAAGAGGGCATCTGTTGTACTCTTCCCAGGCACAAAACCAAACTGCATCTCATCTAGTTTGACCCTTTCTCTAATTAGTTGTGCTAAAATCCTTTCTGCCACTTTCATAACCTGATCTATCAGTTTTATACCCCTATAACTGCTCCTCTCCAAAGCATCCCCTTTACCTTTGTAGCAATTTATGAGAATACTGCTGCACCAGTCTTTGGGTATGACACCACCATATATAGCCTGATTGATGATGCGTGCAACCAGTTTAGTGCCTACGTCCTCTGATGCCTTCAGCATCTCAGCAACTATTCCCGATGGTCCGGCCGCCTTACCATTTTTCATTTCCCTAATCGCCTCTTGGACCCTATATTCGTCAATCTCAATAGCTGGTCCCTCTGTCGGATCTACCAAGGGTAATTTCTCTCTCTCCCATTCTTTCTCCACATTCATCAGTCTCTCATAATGACATTTCCAGGCCTCCTTTTTCTGGTCATTCGTGACACTAAGTACACCGGCATCATCCCGGACACATTTATCTCCAACAACATCCTGATTTGCATTGACACACTGCCTTGCAATGTGGAACACCGCACGCCTCTGATCTTCCCGTCGCAGAACATTGGCAAACCTCCTACTCTCTGCCTCCCTGAGTGCTAAGTACACCTGACGTCTAGCTTCTCTCTTAGTGGCTGTATATTCTTCCCTACTCCCACCCTTTTTCCAAGCCTTCCATGCTAGTCTTTTGTCTCTAATAGCCTTATCTACTGTGCTGTTCCACCACCAGGTCACTCTCTGTCTGGTTGGAGCTCTGCTCCAGCCACAAGTTTCATCAGTAGCCTGCAGCAAATTGTCACGTAAGAACTTGCAGTTATTATCTATGTCATACGTCTCTAAATCGTCTTCTTTTTCGTCATATACATCTTGAAGGGCTTTCCTAAATTTGTATTTTAGTGAAAGGTCTTTTAGCTTCCAAACCTTTCTTCTCCACATCTTCCTATATGTCTCATTCCATCTCTTGCTTACTGAGATATCACTAACAACTAACCTATGCTGTGGGGTACATTCTTCCCCAGGGTATGCCTTGGTATTAGACACTATCTGCCTGTCCCGCTGCCTAACTAGCAGGAAGTCAATCTGGCTTATGTGCTCACCAGATTTGTAGGTTATTAGGTGATTGGCAGGTTTCTGGAAGTTTGTGTTGCAAATAGTCAATGTACTTGCATCACAAAATTCAAGAAGTCTCACTCCTTCTTCATTTCTTGAACCGTAACCGTGCCCACCATGTACCCCAGTGTAACCATCCTGGAGCTGTCCAACATGACCATTGAAGTCTCCTGCTAGCATAACGATGTCTCCGTCCTCTGTCATTGTGGTTGTTTGCAAAAGTTGCTCATAAAAGCAGTCTTTCTCATCTTTGCCTAGGCCTGCTTGGGGAGCATAGACCGAGATGATTGTCAGTAGTCTCCTACCTACAACTAATCTAAGCTTAATTATTCGATTACTAACTCGAACTACCTCTATTGTCTTATTGATCCATTTCTCAGCCAGGAAAATGCCTACACCCCCTAACCCATCATCCTTACCTACCCAGAATAGCTTATAGCTAAGACGCTTGCCTACGACTAGTCTCGCAGAGGCACCTCTCCATCTCACCTCTTGCACGCAGCACACATCCACCTGCCTTCTCTCCAGCATCTCCGCTATTTCAGCAGATCTACCTCTGAGAGTGCCAACATTAAGTGTTGCAACTCTGAGATGCGATGTCTTCATATTTTTCTATGCTGTTTTGTTGCTGTGCTGATAAGCTTTTTGGCATTGATACACTGGTTGGATGCCCTTCCTAACACCAGCGCCACTTTACAGCATGGACTGGGTGCTTTTATTTGTGCCACCAGCACTAGAGAGGATGTCTTACTAGACTCAGGGGCCCTCTCTACCCCTCCATTTTACAGCATGGTCATTAAAAAAAAAAAAAAAAAAAAAATTTATTGACACGACTCACACACCAATACTCATGTATACAAACTACAACCACACATACCAACACTCATTCATGCATACAATCACACACACCACTCACAAACACATATATTACCGACAGTACTGATACAAAATCAAAATCAAAATCAAAATCGTCAAAATCACTATCATGTCAACTGTTGACCTTTCCCAGTCCAGTTCGGCTTGTATATAATAACAATAACAATAATAATTGTTTGCTTTACGCTGGTAATGGCGGTGGTGGATGGTGTCAGTGTGGTGGTGGTGGATGGTATCAGCGTGGTGGTGGTGGATGGTCAGTGATGGTGGTTGCAGTTGTTGGTGCTGTAGTTGTTATTGTAGTTGTTGTCGTTGTTGCTGCTGCTGTTGCTGCAGACAATGGTGTTGATGCTGTTATTGCTGTCGCATATATACAAATACATACACACACACATTCAACACAGACGATGGTGTTGTTGCTGTTGTTGTTGTTGGTGTTGGTGTTGCTGCTGTTGTTGTTGTAGTTGTTGCTGTGTTGAAATCTGGTCGCATCCACTGAGATATACATATACACACACATACACATATGTATATACACATACATACATCAAAAGATAGTCAGCAGTATGTCAACAGGGGACAGGACAGCGACCTTAGAGTAATGTGGTGATGGTGGGGAGCGAGTGTAGGCGTTATTGTTATTGTGGTGACGGGGGGGTCAGTGAGATGTTACAAGTTCATAGATCACTTCTCTCTTTTCCTCTCTCTTCAAAATTTTGAATTTATGGCCTTTTGCAATGGCGGACAAGTATATATAATATATATATATGAAGCAAAGAAAAGAAAATTTTCACTGATACGGAAGATTTCCTGGTAGAAGTTCAGGTGTATTCAGTGATTGGTATCCAGTTTCGGGGTATCCAATTAGAAAATCCAACGAATCTTTAAGAGGGGTCCACGCAAGCATTGATATATATATATGTATATATATAAAATGCAAGCAGAAATAACAACGAAAGATTTCCTGGTAGAGGTTCAGGTGTATTCAGTGTTGGTATCCAGTGTCGGGGTATCCAATTAGAAAATCCAACGAATTTTTTGAGAGGGGTCCACGCAAGCATATATATAGATATATATATGTATATATGCAAAATGCAAGCAGAAATAACAACACATATACTAATGAACATACATTAAACACAGAGGGACTGTAAATGATAATAGCAATATCTAGATATAAATATATAAATGTACATATCTCTATTGGTCTCATAAATTTTAAATTTCTCTTTCCTCTTGTGTGTGTGTGTTGCTGCTGACTCTAGCAGAGCCCAAGAAAATACGTCTTACCCTAACAGCCGCTGCTCCCTGAAATATAGTATGTATATAACTTTGAATAACTTTGAAATGTTTTGACCAGTATTGGCACAGGCCATGTCTAACTTAATAGCACCACCTGGCGAAGTCTTTCAATTCAGGATTTGGGCACCATGGCCCATTCGAGAAGAGAAGTACTGTTTGCGGAGACATATCCGGGTGTGGGTGGTTTGTCTGGGATTACTTGGAGGAATTTGTCGAAAGACTTCTTGAATTTTGTGTGGTCAGTTTCTGTTTTGACGTGTCCTGGTGTGATGTTGAAGAGAGCAGGGCCAATTGAGGTGAAGTAATTGTGCCGTATTGTTGTTATGAGTTGTGATTTAGATTTTTGTTTGGGACAGATAGCACGGGGCCCAAGCCTTGGGTGTATCTTGAAGGTGATGCCAACATCATTTGAGCAGTGCTGATGAAACATTTTCCACATCATGCAGATAATATAACGCTCACGGCGACGTTGGAGTGAGTAAAGTTTCAGCTTTTCTAGTCGACCCCAGTAGTGATTGCCCTTTGGAGAGCTTCAAGTTTCATGATACTTTGTTTCGTGTGGGGAGACCACAGTGGACAACAGTATTCAAGGTGTGGTCGGGCAAAAGTGGAGAAGAGAAGGATAATGGTGTGGGAATCTCTCGACTGGAAGGTTCTGAGGATCCAGGAACACATTCTGCGGGCCATGTCAACTTTGCTGCTTATATGCGTGGCCCAGCTTATGTTGCTGTCCACGGTTACTCCCAAGTCTCTGATGTTGTTAGATGCCACGAGAGTTTCACCGGAGGGAAGGGAGTACGGGAGTTTCAGAGCATCCTCTTTTCCAAAGTGGATCAGTTCGAATTTGTCTTCGTTCAGTAACATGTTGTTCTTTTCCGCCCATTGGGTAACAGCCAGTAGGTCTGACTGAAGGCTTATCCGGTCATCCACGCCATTGATGACATTTTGGAGCTTGGAATCATCAGCGAAAATTCTAATGTTGCTGTGTTTGATGATGTCAGTGATGTCATTAATATAGATGATTAAGAGAAGTGGGCCCAACACAGTGCCTTGTGGGACCCCACTACTGATTTTGGCTGGGCTGGATTTGACTCCTTCGACTACAACATGTTGGGTTCTGTTTGACAGGAAGCTCTTGATCCACTGCAGCAGCTTTCCAGTGACACCAATATTGGACAGCTTTCTCAGTAGAATGTTGTGATCAACCCTGTCAAAGGCCTTGCTGAAATCAAGGTAGATAACATCAGTGTTGGAACCCTCTCCCAAGGCTCTTAAAATGTCATCAAAGTGATGCAGTAGCTGCGTCAGGCAATCCCTTCCATTACGGAATCCATGCTGATTGGAGTTCAGCATATTGTTACTCTCAAGAAAGTGAGTCATTCGCCATCTCACCACTCTCTCAAATACCTTAATGATATGAGAGGTGAGTGAGATTGGACGGTAATTCACGGCAAGAGATTTGTTTCCTTTTTTGAAAACTGGGACA
>CAXHJY010000795.1:15000-32500 GCA_964016885.1 Eledone cirrhosa
CGACAACCACCTGATCACCTATAGATCAGGGGAGCACTCTAGTCAGTTAGATTTTATCCTCATCAGAGGACGTGACAGATGGACGGTCGTAAACACAAAAGCCTTCCCTAGTGAGGAATGTACATCCCAACATAGCTTAGTTGTCAGCGACCTCACGGTCAGAACTAGACGAGCCCTGAAACAGAGGCCAACCTGGAGAAGAAAGATCTGGAAGCTGAAAGTCCCCTCAACCAGTAACAGATTTAAAGATATTTTACTCAACGCCTACGACAGTAAAGAAGAACAGATAGAGACATTTAACGTAGAAGAGAACTGGGAGTTCCTAAAAAATAACTTACTAGAGGCGACGGATGAGGTTTGTGGCTGGAGTAAGACCTCAAGCAGGAGGAGAGTGACTTGGTGGTGGAACAATAAGGTAGATGAAGCAGTCAAGGCCAAGAGACAGGCATGGAAAGAATGGAAGAACGGGGGGAGCAGGGTACATTACATAGAGACCAAGAGGGAAGCTAGGCGACAAGTATACTTAGCTAGGAGGGAAGCAGAGGATAGAAAATTCAAGCATGTTTTACAACGTGAGGACCAGAAACAGGAGGTATTCAAGATTGCGAGGCAGTGTGTCAGAGATAGTTGTGATGTCATTGGAGAGAAGTGTATCCGGAATGATAAAGGTGAGCTTGCCCTCACAAGTGCTGAGAAGAAAGATGCATGGAAGAGTCATTATGATAGATTACTAAATGAGGAGAATGCATGGGAAGAAGAGACCCTACCCCACGTAGACCCTATAGAGGGACCAGCAGTACAAGTCAGCGGCAGCGTAGTAAGTAAGGCAATCAGAGATATGAAGATAGGGAAGGCAACCGGTCCATCGGGTATAGCTGCCGAGATGCTGAAGGCATCTGGGTCTGTAGGTCACACTATAACCACACGTATCGTTAACCAGGTAATACTAGAGGGGGCCATACCAAAAGATTGGTGCAGTAGCATCATTGTCAACTGCTACAAAGGTAAAGGCGATGCACTAGATAGAGGAAACTATAGAGGTATAAAGTTGATGGACCAGGTCATGAAAGTAACAGAAAGAGTTATAGCACAGCTGATTAGGGACCGGGTGAATATAGACGAGATGCAATTTGGGTTTGTACCAGGGAAAGGCACCACTGATGCGCTCTTCCTTGTGAGGCAATTACAGGAAAAGTACCTAGCTAAAAGTAAGCCACTCTACTTGGCATTTGTCGACCTTGAGAAAGCCTTTGACAGAGTTCCACGTGCAGTAATCTGGTGGGCTCTTAGAAAACTAGGAGTAGATGAATGGCTTGTGAAAGCGGTACAAGCCATGTATAGGGGAGCAGTCAGCAAAGTTAGGATTGGCAATGAGTATAGCGAGGAATTTAGCGTACAGGTTGGGGTCCACCAGGGCTCTGTTCTTAGCCCTCTCCTGTTCATCATAGTCCTGCAGGCAATAACGGAGGAGTTTAAGACCGGATGCCCATGGGAACTCCTGTATGCTGATGACCTCGCACTCATAGCTGAATCTATGGTAGAACTAGAGAATAAATTCCAAACCTGGAAGCAGGGACTAGAGAGAAAGGGCCTCAAAGTCAACATGACAAAGACTAAGGTCCTTATAAGTAGACGAGAAAACAGAACCCAGATCCCCTCAGGGAAATGGCCTTGCTCAGTATGTAGGAAAGGTGTAGGTAGGAACTCCATTCTTTGCCCCAAATGCAAACAATGGGTACACAAGAGATGTAGCGGGATCTCAGGAAGCTTAATTAAGAATGTAGGATTCACATGCAGCAGCTGTGCTGAAACAGCAAGCAAACAGCCACAGGAAACAAGTACCACCAATCTCTGGGAGGGCCCTGTAGAAACAGTAGACAGCTTCTGCTACCTAGGTGACCGAATTAGCAACGGAGGTGGGTGCTCAGAAAGTACAATAACTAGGGTAAGAACGGGATGGAAGAAGTTTAGGGAACTACTACCACTGCTAGCTGCAAAAGGCTTCTCCCTCAGAATGAAAGGCAGACTGTATGATGCGTGTATCCGAACAGCGATGTTGCATGGTAGTGAGACCTGGGCGCTGAAGGTGGAAGACTTACGTAGATTAGAGAGAAACGAAGCCTGCATGCTCCGATGGATGTGTAACAGTAATATACGTGAACGACAAAGCATAAATGAATTGAGAGAGAGACTGAGCATAAGAGGAATCAAATGCTGCGTGCAGGAGAGGCGGTTACGCTGGTATGGACATGTGATGCGTATGAAGGATGACAGCTGCATAAAAAGGTGCAGAGCACTAGAAGTTGATGGAAACCGCGGAGTGGGGAGACCCAAGATGACTTGGGATGAGGTGATAAAAGCCGACCTTACCCAACTACACCTCTCAAAGTCAATGACACACGACCGTGACTTCTGGCGTCACGCAGTAATTTCAGGGTACCCGACCTCCCATGGGTACATGCTGAAGCATATAAACAATATGCCCCCCCCCCCACCGCAAGGTGGTCGTGGAGGTGCCACGGCAAAAAAGCACCCAGCCCACACTGTAAAGTGGACGTGTAGGCGCCACGAAAAAGCACCCAGCACTCACTGTAAATGAGGTTGGTGTTAGGAAGGGCATCCAGCTGTAGAAATCAAGCCAGATCAGTTCCTGTATGAGCAAGGCATGGTCAGCCGACCAGACACTGCCCACAACAGGACAACCCGTCTAACCCATGCTAGCGTGGAAGAACGGACGTAAAACGGTGATGATGATGATGATGATGATGATATATACATACATGCTATATATATAAATATATATATCATCATCATCATCATCACCGTTTTACGTCCGTTCTTCCACGCTAGCATGGGTTAGACGGGTTGTCCTGTTGTGGGCAGTGTCTGGTCGGCTGACCATGCCTTGCTCATACAGGAACTGATTTGGCTTGATTTCTACAGCTGGATGCCCTTCCTAACACCAACCTCATTTACAGTGAGTGCTGGGTGCTTTTTCGTGGCGCCTACATGTCCACTTTACAGTGTGGGCTGGGTGCTTTTTTCCGTGGCACCTCCACGACCACCTTGCGGTGTGGGGTCATATTGTCTATATGCTTCAGCTTGTACCCATGGGAGGTCCGGTACTCTGTATTACTGCGTGACGCCAGAGGTCACGGTCGTGTGTCATTGCCTTTGAGAGGTGTAATTGGGTAAGGTTGGCTTTTATCACCTCATCCCAGGTCATCTTGGGTCTCTCCACTCCGCGGTTTCATCAACTTCTAGTGCTCTGCACCTTTTTATGCAGCTGTCATCCTTCATACGCATCACATGTCCATACCAGCGCAACCGCCTCTCCTGCACACAGCATTTGATTCCTCTTATGCTCAGTCTCTCTCTCAATTCATTTATGCTTTGTCGTTCACGTATATTACTGTTACACATCCATCGGAGCATGCAGGCTTCGTTTCTCTCTAATCTACGTAAGTCTTCCACCTTCAGCGCCCAGGTCTCACTACCATGCAACATCGCTGTTCGGATACACGCATCATACAGTCTGCCTTTCATTCTGAGGGAGAAGCCTTTTGCAGCTAGCAGTGGTAGTAGTTCCCTAAACTTCTTCCATCCCGTTCTTACCCTAGTTATTGTACTTTCTGAACAGCCACCTCCGCTGCTAATTCGGTCACCTAGGTAGCAGAAGCTGTCTACTGTTTCTACAGAGCCCTCCCTGAGATTGGTGGTACTTGTTTCCTGTGGCTGTTTGCTTCTTGCTGTCCCAGCACAGCTGCTGCATGTGAAGCCTACGTTCTTAATTAAGCCTCCTGAGATCCCGCTACATCTCTTGTGTACCCACTGTTTGCATTTGGGGCAGAGAATGGAGTTCCTACCTACACCTTTCCTACATACTGAGCAAGGCCATTTCCCTGAGGTGATCTGGGTTCTGTTTTCTCGTCTACTTACAAGGACCTTAGTCTTTGTCATGTTGACTTTGAGACCCTTTCTTTCTAGTCCCTGCTTCCAAGTTTGGAATTTCTTCACTAGTTCTACCATAGATTCAGCTATAAGTGCGAGGTCATCAGCATACAGGAGTTCCCATGGGCATCCGGTCTTAAACTCCTCCATTATTGCCTGCAGGACTATGATGAACAGGAGAGGGCTAAGAACAGAACTATGATGAACAGGAGAGGGCTAAGAACCCCAACCTGTACGCTAAATTCCTCGCTATACTCATTGCTAATCCTAACTTTGCTGACTGCTCCCCTATACATGGCTTGTACCGCTTTCACAAGCCATTCATCTACTCCTAGTTTTCTAAGTGCCTACCAGATTACAACACGTGGAACTCTGTCAAAGGCTTTCTCGAGATCGACGAATGCCAGGTAGAGTGGCTTACTTTTAGTTAGGTACTTTTCCTGTAACTGCCTCACAAGGAAGAGGGCATCGGCGGTGCCTCTTCCTGGTACAAACCCAAATTGCTTCTCATCTAGTTTCACCCGGTCCCTAATCAACTGTGCTATAACTCTTTCTGTTACTTTCATGATCTGGTCCATCAGCTTTATACCTCTATAGTTTCCTCTATCGAGTGCATCACCTTTCCCTTTGTAGCAGTTGACAATGATGCTACTGCACCAATCTTTTGGTATGACACCTTCTAGTATTACCTGGTTAACAATGCGTGTGGTTATAGTGTGACCTACAGACCCAGATGCCTTCAGCATCTCGGCAGCTATACCCGATGGACCGGTTGCCTTCCCCATCTTCATATCTTTGATTGCCTTACTTACTACGCTGCTGCTGACTTGTACTGCTGGCCCCTCTATAGGGTCTACTTGGGGTAGGGTCTCTTCTTCCCATGCATTTTCCTCATTTAGTAATCTATCATAATGACTCTTCCATGCATCTTTCTTCTCAGCATTTGTGAGGGGAAGCTGACCTTTATCATTCCGGATACACTTCTCTCCAATGACATCACAATTCTCTCTGACACACTGCCTCGCAATCTTGAACACCTCCTGTTTCTGGTTCTCACGTTGCAAAACATGCTTGAATTTTCTATCCTCTGCTTCCCTCCTAGCTAAGTATACTTGTCGCCTAGCTTCCCTCTTGGTCTCTATGTAATGTACCCTGCTCCCCCCGTTCTTCCATTCTTTCCATGCCTGTCTCTTGGCCTTAACTGCCTCATCTACCTTATTGTTTCACCACCAAGTCACTTTCCTCCTGCTTGAGGTCTTACTCCAGCCACAGACCTCATCCGTTGCCTCTAGTAAGTTATTTTTTAGGAACTCCCAGTGCACTTCTACATTGAATGTCTCTATCTGTTCTTCTTTACTGTCGTAGGCGTTGAGTAAAATATCTTTAAATCTGTTACTGGCTGAGGGGTCTTTCAGCTTCCAGATCTTTCTTCTCCAGGTTGGCCTCTGTTTCCAGGTTCGTCTAGTTCTGACCGTGAGGTCGCTGACAACTAAGCTATGTTGGGAGGTACATTCCACACTAGGGAAGGCTTTTGTGTTTACGACCGTCCATCTGTCACGTCCTCTGATAAGGATAAAATCTATCTGACTAGAATGCTCCCCTGATCTATACGTGATCAGGTGGTTGTCGGGTTTTTTGAAGTTTGTGTTACATATCGACATGTCATTGGCGTCACAGAATTCTAGAAGTCTGAATCCTTCTTCATTTCTTGTGCCAACCCCATGGCATCCATGGACTCTATTGAAGCCGTCACAGTGTTTACCTACGTGTCCGTTAAAATCTCCTGCGATGATTAGGAAGTCATTGTCGTTTGTTAGAGCAGTAGTGTGCATTAGGGACTCGTAAAATCCATCCTTAAGTTCGTCTGGCAACCCCGATTGGGGTGTGTAAGCTGATATTATTGTGGTAATTGTTTTATTCAGGACTAGTCTGAATTTAATGATTCTTGCATTTACCCTGTACACTGAGATTACTTTATCTACCCACTTGTCAGCTAGTAGTATACCTACAGCACCCATCCCATCGTCATTTCCCACCCAGAAAAATTTGTAGCACTGACTTTTTCCAACAAGGACTCTAGCAGACTCTCCATCTAGTCTCTTGCACACAGCATACATCAATTTCCTTTCGCTGTAGCATTTCTACGATTTCTCCTGCTCTTCCTTTCATTGTGCTTACATATATATAGTAATAATAGTAATAATAATAAATTTGAAGACTAAATTCCAAAGAGGGCTCGATAAGGATAAATATATATCAAATATATAAGAACCGTAGAGCAAATATTTATTAAAATAACAGATTAAAGTTTAAGCAAAGAATCGCTGCTTTCACCCTTAACGGGATCTTCTGAAACTAACAAAGTCAATCTGTGAACGCAGAAGTGAATATTTCAAAAAACGTTGCAACTGGAGGAAGACAGGAAGACGATACTTTGGTTCGTGGAAACGTTCCCTGGCAAAGAACGGGAGAAAACGAAGATAATACGTCATTATTTGGAGCGGTAAAAAACAATTACACGCAAAGACAAGACCACGTTTATGGTATAACTGAAGTCGTAGACTAAAATTCTAACTAGGAAACCGAATGATTCTCGGCTTCAGAGTTAAGAATAAAGTAAATAAAAAACAGAGGTAATTGAAATTAAATAAATACACGCATCCATATACGTACATACACAAGCATACGCGGAAACACTCGCCATAGGTATACAAATACACATACATATATATATGTGTGTGTGTGCGTGTATACAAATAATTAAATAAACGTATATAAATAAATAAATACGTATATAACAAGCACACACACATACCTACATGTAAATACACATATGTTCAGAGACGTACGTCTACCAAAACACGAAGTACATATATACACACACCCTACATACGTACGAATTCGCATACTCACACAGACGCAAAACTCACGTATACACATAACCAAAAGCATATGTACCAGAATATATAAAATATACGCCATAACATATACAATCAAATATACGTACGAGAAAGTATACGTACCTTAACAAAAGATACAGGTAATATATACTTACCTATACAAATACCACCACCACCACCACTCGTCGACTACTGTCGAGATGATGGATCTCACTCTCATGCCCCAGAATCCCCTGTCCCCCATCGCTGCCCCCAGGTCCTGTCTGCTGATTCCCGTATCCCTAGAGATAACGTCAGGGAATGACAGCTTCCTACTCCTAGTCAGGCTGGAGTCAGGGTTCCAGAGCAAGAGAGCGGATATACAAATAAGTAATGGCATAAACATAATATATACGTAGCTACCACATCAAGACGTAAAATATCCGCGTATAGATCGTACTATCCGTTAGGGTATACAGGAAAGTTTTGTGCAATTTATGTTTACAAGCCAAAATTGCCTCAGATTTTTTGTTTAAGATGAGATCTTTGGCGTAGAGCATTTGCAGGGCTTCAGTGGCGCAGAGGTCACATGGTCTTTTATTTCCATTATACAATCTAGCCCTAGCTAGGATCTCCCAGTGTAACTTATATTGGGTGTGGTTGTCTTTTAGACTCCAGATATAAGTTGAAAGTGACGTCATATTCCTTCTTAAAGGGTAACGAAAAGAATGGGTATGCATCTAAAGATGCTGCTTGAATCTATTGGCGGTTAACCCTATGTAGGCCCTACGGGACGTGGGTGTTTCAACCTTACATTTGTAGACAATGTTACTAGAGAGGCATTTCCCGGATAGGGGACAGTCAACCCGATTCCTACAATTACAGTTAGTACTAACTACAGGGTTGCACGTGTTCCTACGGCTAGGTAGTTTAGCTAAATTTGAAGCTGTGATGTTATGTGCAAGGTTAGGAGTTGTAGAGTAAGAAATTTTAATAGTATTTCTATTAAAAATGTTACTATATTTATGTGTAGGGGGGAAATGCTTCATAATAAGGGATATATATATATGTAGAAGTTATATTTAAATTGTTGGGATACAACAAGCAAATATTTTTATAACTGATATAAAGCACTCAACAAATTATTGGAGTAAAAATACGATATATTAACAAATGGAAACTATATTTATAAAACCATATTTATTTCATTATACATATATATATATATATATATATATATATATATATGTACATATGTATACATACACATACAAAATAAAGAAAGCATGTGTTGTATATATATATATATATATATACATACAGATATTCATTTTATTAGAGAAATGACTTTAGCAGGACTAGAGCTGTTTCATTCGTAAGAAATTATCAGGAAAGTCCTCCTATTTTACATCAGCATTCTACATATAATGTATGTGTGTGTATGTATTTATATATATATATATATAAAAAGGCAAACAGAGATAAAAAAATAATTAATGTTATTAGGTTCACACTTAGATAAAAGAGAGAAAAAAGAGTTCAATGAATCAGGCTTTACCCCTTCATCAGGAGATTCAGTTAAAAGATAGAAAAAAAGAGATTTTTAGAAAAAAGAATATTGTTAAAATGGCATGTAACTGAGGATATATATATATATATATATATACATATATATATATATATATATATATATATATATATATATATATATATATATATATATATATATATATATATATATATATATACACCCACACACACACACACACATTCTAGCAGAAGAACCACCCTCAAGGCATTTTTCTGCTAGTGAAGCTATGTGTATGTGTTTTGTAACTGTGGTGACTACATTTTCAAATAAGTAGGTTACAAATTTGATTGCTCTATCACTCTGCACCACTGTGTGCAATCTGGGGAGAAGATCATAATTGGACCTTGAAACCTTAGGTAGCACTTTTTGTTCCATGTATGGACATGAATAAATAAATAATATAATGTAATATATATATATATTGTGATGAGTGGAGTCATGTGCTGAAAAAGACTTAGCCAACAAATACAAGCATGGAAAAGCAGGCATAACGTGATTATATATATATATATATGTATATATATACACACCCAGTCCACACTAGAAAATGGTCGTGTAAGTGCCGCAATAAAAAGGCACCCATTACTCAATGTAAATGAGGTTGGTGTTAGGAAAGCTTTAGAAATCAAGCTTTATAATATTCAGCTTTAGAAATCAAGCCTAATTCAGTTCTGTATGAGCAAGACAAGGTCACCTGACATGGCATTGCCCACAACAGGACAACCCGTCTAACCCAAGCTAGCATGGAAGAATGGACATAAAGCGGTGATGATGATATATGTGTGTGTAAATATATATATACTAGCAGTGGTACCCGGCGTTGAACGGGATAAGGTATTTTGGAATGCGGGCTGCCAACAGACCTAATCGTGGAAAAACTGCATGCCTGGACAATATGTAAAGAAAATAAACTGAATACTCTGAATGCTGGATAATCTTTAAGATTTTCCTCGATGAAGCAGGAAAAATGCAGGTTTTCATCTAATGCGGGCCCTGGGGGATCAAGGAAATGAATTTTTTATGTGCATAATATGCCTTGAAATTTCAGGAAAATCGGCTAGAGGTAATGCCTCCAAAAAGCCCTAAGAAGCTGAAAAAATGAAGTTTTTCACCTAATGTGGGCCCTAGGCCATAAGAAAGTTGGATTTTCTTACGGTATGAAGAAGAGACTGACTAATACATAGTTACAATTTCAAGGAAATCGGTCTGACGTAATGCCTAAAAAAACCCCTAAAAACCTGAAAAAACGCAGTTTTTCACTTAATGCGAGCCCTAGGAGATAAAAAAATTGAATTTTTTTATGTGCATAACACTCCCTGAAACATACGTAATACACATGTAAAGCAGAGTGTGAATAGTATAAAAAAACGAAAAATCAGTGATGCATCTGGACTCAGTTTATTGCGTGTTACAATTGTTTCGCCGGCAGGTAGCTCGAGACATGATCACTGTATGGATCTGGCTGATTCTACGGCTGCAGGTTCCTTCGGACACATGCAATTCTTTCGGAGCAAATTTTTTCACTGGGGTGTTCTCATCAAAAAACACCTTCAAAAAACATCTTCCACTCTTGTCATGCCATTGGCTGTTGTTTTTCTACGTCATCATAAATTCTGGTCACTATTTACTGCTACACTGGTCATCAGCCATTTTCCGTCTGACACACCACTTCAATGGAGCCATGCTGGGTTTGGTATCTCACACATCTGTTCACACTCCCGAGTATGTACCCACATATACACACACACAAATACACCCACACATATACACACACACAGGCACACACATGCATGCATACACATATGTACGCACACATGTGTAGACACACACATACCCCCATGCACATATATACACACACACTCTCCCTCTCTTACACATACCCAAACACACCCACACCCACATACCAACCACCACATGCCTATTGTCGCCTGCCTATACAACCCCTTACACAAACACTCTCAGATGCATACATCGACACACACACGCACATCCTTATGGATAGGCATCACAGACAGACACACTTCCAAAGACATAAGCACACATACACACACAGATACAGACCTGTATACATATCTACACACAAGTACATGTACCTGCATATAAACATATAGACAAACCCTGTCCTATGTGGGTGTACGTACACACCCACACACACACACCCCCCACTGACAGATACACACACCGTGGATATATATGTGTGTGTACATAGACACACACACATACATACGCATACACACATACACATATACATATATGTATGCTTATACATATATATATATACATATATATACACACATACACATACAAGCCCATATACACATATGTCTATATGTGTACACACACACACACATACACACACATAGACACACACATACGTACACACATATGCCTACGCATATCCATATATACATATACATATATATATACATACACATACATACATATATACACATCCATAGACATAAATACATACACGCACACATACACACATATATATAACTCTACATGCATACACATACCCACATATATATATACATATATATATACATATACATATATATATATACACATACGCACACGGACACCCACATGCACACACATGCACATATGGATATGTGCTTACACACACATGCTTACACATATACACACATATATATATGGATGAAATGTTACTATTTAAGACTAGTAAGACCATTATTCAACTTAGTACTCAATAGTAGTTGAGGAAAGTAGGGTGTAGATATTATTATAGGATCTGCTACTCTACAGCCAAACTTAGCACTTTTCAAGTACAAATGTTTGTTATTGAAACAGTTTAAGCTTGGCTGTACAGTAATAAATCCTATTATATATATATATATGGAGGCACATGGCTTAGTGGTTAGAGCATTGGCCTTGCAATCGAAAGGTTGTGAGTTCAATTCTCAGACTGGGTGATGTGTTGTTTCCTTGAGCAAGACACTTTATTTCACATTGCTCCAGTTTACTCAGCTGTAGAAATGAGATGATAGGGACTGGGGTCCCTATCATTCCACTGCAAAGTAGTCGTGGAGGTGCCATGGCAAAAAAGCACCCATCACTCACTGTAAAGGAGGTTGGTGTTAGGAAGGGCATCCAGCTGTAGAAATCAAGCCAGAATCAGTTCCCGTCCCACCCTTGCAAGCAGGGAAAAAGCGGACGTAAAATGAAATGATGAAATGATGATATATATATATATATATATATATATAATATGTTGCTTATAATCGGCAGATAACATTCTGGGATGACTTTAGATTTGTTAACAAAAAATCATATTTTCTTATATATGCATATATATGTATATACACTCACACACACATGTATATGTATGCACACTGATACATAATATACATACATGAGATTGTGTGTGTATGTATCTATATATATTTATAATGGAGTAGTAGAGTGGGATATTTCTGTATTTCTCTACATTCCCCCATTAATAGAAATCATAATTAGGAAAAAATATATGAAGCAATACCAATATATAGATAATAAAAGATTGACTGATAATATGAGGGGGAGAGGAGGAGTTAGCAGCCTGCATCTTGGAGAAAGGCAAAATAGCATATGGTGATTATTTAGAAGAAACCATGTCTGGCTTGAACTCCAAAATTCCTTCTCTTTACATATATATATACACATATACATATATATATATGCACACACATATATATAGATATAGATATATATATATGCACACACATATATATATATATATATATATATATAAATGTGTGTTTTGGCCTCGTCTGCTTGTGACAGTTACTTCAAAGGTAGCGACTTGCATCCATTTTCTAACTATGGCTACCACTCAACATGTGAAGGTAGAAGAGGAAGAAAACTCAAAGGAAATAAGAAAAAAATGTTAGATTTGCAGCAAGGATGGCTATCTTTTCTTTATTTATGATTCTGAGGATATGCTTGGAAGAAATCTTTACATTTTCTTTTTTTTTTTTTTTGCTTCTTCTCTCTCTCAAAAAAAAAAACATTCTTTGTAGCCATTTCCTCTTTTGTTACATTTTTCATATATTTTTTTCTACTTCCTATTTTTTTTTTCTTTTTCCCTTGAAACATTTCCTTTGATGAGATAAAAATTACATATCTTTGGTGCCGTGTATTGCAAAAAAAAAAAAAACCAACAAAAAAAGAGAAAAAAAGGAGATAAGAAATTTGTTGCCTTAGATATGTGGTGGCATTGTGGTTAGTTGTTAAAGGTTTTGAGCTTGGGCTTTCAATTACAAAGTTATGAGTTCAATCTTTATAATTTCTGCCTAGAGTTGTGACCGTTTGATTCTATCAGGAATGGAAACATAGTTTCCTTGGTCTGATCTAAGAAATTGGCTCCTTTCCCTTTGATTTTTTTTGTGGGGGGTTTCATTTGTTTGTTTTTTGTAACTGCCATTATTATATTCCTAGGCAAGGCACACATATATAACTTAGATTTGTCTGTTGATGTCTTTTCCTGGGTTGATAATAAAGATCCATACAGTTGATTGCTTAGCTATAGAAAAGTCACCCAATCGTAAAAAAATATGTATATTTCTTTTGTAGCAATATGAATATTTGCAAAAAAAACAAAACAAAAGGAAACAAAACAGTATCTCCCAAGTATGTTACCATAGAAACACAAACGTAACACAGTAGAAAATGAAAGATGAGGGAGAACAAAAAACTAACGCAATCTGATTCTTTAGTTTGGACTTTGTGATTGGGTTTTTTTTTTTTTTTTGCATTTTATTATTCTATTATCACTGGACAGATGTAACTGGAATGATATCAACGGAATGTTATCACTGGACTGATATCCATGAAATGATATCACTGGAATGTTATCATTGGAATTATATCAATGAACTGATATTATTGGACTGGTATCAATGGAATATCAATGAAATGATATCCTTTGACTGGTGTCAGTGGATTGATACCAATGGAATATCAATGAAATAATATCCTTGGACTGGTGTCAGTGGATTGATATCCTTGGAATGATATCATTAGAATGTTATCATTGGAATTATATCAATGAACTGATATTACTGGACTGATATCAATGGAATATCAATGAAATGATATCCTTTGATTGGTGTCAGTGGATTGATATTAATGAAATGATATCCTTGGACTGGTGTCAGAGGATTGATATCCTTGGAATGATATCACTGGAAGGTGATCATTGGAATATTATCAATGAACTGATATTACTAGACTGATATCACTCTATTGATATCAGTGGAATGATATCAATGGAATGATATCACTAGAATCATATCACAGCAATGACATGACTATACTTTACTTAACCCTTTTATCACTATATTTATAATGAAAAACACTTTCTAAGATTTTCAAATCATTTTGAAAAGAAGCAAGAATTTTCCAAGGGCATTAAGCAATTTTTTTTTTTTTAAACATATTTTCCATGTTGATCATCATAATCATCTGCATCATCACCATCATTATCTGCATCATCATCATCATCTGCATCATCATCATTATCATCTGCATCAGCAGCTGCAGTTAGAGTAAGTGATGTGTCATCTGTAGAAGTAGTATGTTAGCTGCAATAGTTGCAGCAGCAGTAATAATGACATCAGATGCAGATGTAGATGCAGCTGCTGGGGAAAATAGATTAACACTATGAAGACCACAAGAATGAATATTGATAATGTAATAAATACAGAATAAAAACTGAGAAAAGTTCACTTTATCTGGCCTGAAAAGTTCCTAAGCTGACTATCGAGTGATGCTAAAGCTGTGAAATCTTGCATGCATTAATTTCAACTCTTCCTATTAATAACTGCATTGTTTGTTTTCAGGAATTATGTTGGAAAATGAATTTCATTTAGTCATTCCATGAGAGTGTCTTGATCAGTATATGAGTTTTTCAGTTGACCCTCAGATATCATCATCATCATCATTTTACGTCCGCTTTTCCCTGCTAGCAAAGGTGGGACGGGTCTTATACAGCACACCATCTCTCCACTTGTCACGGTCCTTCGTCATCTCCACCGTGAGCTTCAGCGATCTAAGGTCTGTTCTCGCCACCTCCGCCCATGTTTTTCGTGGTCTACCTCTACCACGTCTTCCTTCAACTGGCATTTCCTGGCATTTCTTCACCCATCGGTCATCCTCCATGCGCATCACATGTCCATACCACCTCAATCTCCTCTCTCACACACTACATTCTATCCCTCTCAGACACAGTTTCTCTCTCAACACATTCATGCTGGGTCGTTCACACACATTGACATTGCACATCCAACGGAGCATGCTTGCCTCATTTCTCTCCAGCCGTCGCATATCCTCTGCAGTTGTTGCCCATGTCTCACTACCATGCAGCATCGCACTCCTCACACAGGCATCATATAACCGGCCTTTCGTACGCAGAGAGAAACCCTTCTTCATCAGCAGAGGAAGCAGCTCCCTAAACTTCTTCCAACCCATCCTTATTCTAGATACTATGGCCTCAGAACACCCCCCTCCCATGCTAATCTGATCTCCTAGGTACCGGAAGCTATCCACCACTTCTATAGTACCTGCCTGCATTTGAAAAATGTGTCTATCAATGCAACTTCTACTGTCTAATTTCCCTGTACATCTTCTGCATACGTATTTCTCCCTACCTGTTATTTTGCCTGCTATCCCACTACATCCCTTGTGTGCCCAGTATCTGCATTGTGTGCATTTTATAGAATTTATGCCAGTTCCTTTTCTGCATATCGAACATGGCCATTTCCCTGACGGAATCAGAGTTTTGTCCTCTTTTCTACTCATCAACACTTTTGTCTTAGCTATGTTCACTCTCAGTCTTCTTGCTTCCAACTGTTGTTTCCATAGCCAGTGGGTGTGATAAGATAGGTGGACCATAATGCACCAGAGTACTCAATACTTAGGGCAGTAGAGTGGGTAATATGAAAAGAGTCAGGACGCTGATGGCTGAGCTCTGTTCGGATCTAGCTGTCGAAACAGCCGGAGCCCAGCCGTCAGGTCCTGACTCTTTTCATATATATATATATATATATAGGGTGTCCTCAAAAATGTATACACATTTCTATTAGGATTATGTTGAAGTGTGTATATATCTTTGGGGACACTATATATATGAGGGTGGGCTGAAAAGTTTATAGGAGTGATGCTTGAACTGTGAAATCTTGCATGCATTAATTTCAAACTCTTCTTATTAATAAATGCATTGTTTCTTTCCAGGGACTATGCTGAAAAGGAAACTTCATTTGGTCATTCCATGAAAGTATTTTGGTCAGCCTTTGAACTTTTCAGCCTATAAACTTTTCAGTCAACCCTCATAGTTGTAGGCATAGCTTTGTGGTTAATGAGTTCACTTCACAATCATGTGGTCTAGGGTTCTATACTAATGTGGGGCACCTTGGGCAAGGAAGGGTTTTGTTGAGAAGATGGGGTGATAGTGGGGGTTCCACAATGGAACTATTAACAGGATGTCACTTTTTTTAAAGTAGTGGTTTCCCAAAGTAAGTTCTGCAAAACTAAATTTAATGCTAAAGGTACATATGTTTGTGGAATACATGGTTATTTACACATTAATTTCCCAGGCAGTTCCTTGTAAATAACCAGAACACATGTTGGTATAACCAACAAAGGTCTTTTTGTTTCTCCAAAATGGCTGACTGAATACTTTTCTATCCATTTCTTCCTCTTCTCACTCTCTACTTTTATTTCTCATTCTATCTTCTGGTGAATGACTAGTGTCTGAAACATAAAGATACTTTTCCTACTTTATCAAGTGTTAAACCAATATATTTCTTTGTTGTACTGTGTTGTTTTCTTTGTTGTTTTTGTTTAATTTTTGCATATATATCATATTTCCTGGTGCCGAAGATGCTTCTCCCTCGAGGACACACCCTAATTTGACAACTAAAAATTTGAAAAAAAGTAATAAAGAACCTTCAGCCTCCAGGACGCATGGTAAATTTTTGAGACTTATTTTAGGAAAAAAGTAGCATCTTTGATGCCGGGAAATACAGTGTGTGTGTGTGTATATATATATATAATCACTTGAGAAGGTGTGTGGCTTAGTGGTTAGGGTGTTTGGCTCATGATCATAAAGATCTGAGATCAATTCTTAGCAACAACATATGCACACGGGTGTTTGTGGAATATTCAGCCACTTACACAGCACATTAATTTCACAAGCAGCTTGTTCTGTTGGTCAAACAACTAGAGCATTTGTTGTCAGAATCAACAGATTCCCAACACACATACATATCACATTGAATATTTAGTTTATTACTGTATTTTTCAGTTTCAGATGCACTTTCGACCCCCCCCCCCTCAAAAATAAATAAATGTCAAAATTTTCCTGTCCTATACACTGCATAAAAAATACTTCAATCATTTTCCCCAAACATTTTTCTCTAAAGTATGGATGCATTCTGAAAAATAGTGTATTTCTCTGGTATGAATTGTATAAATTTGGAATTTCATTAGCTTTTGTTGCAGAGGTGTTTGATGATATTTTCATATAGTTGATTAACCCATTTGTTACTGATCTTGGTTCTATGATATAAAGTTGCTTCCCTTAAAGTGTATATAATTATCTAAAAACCTTCCATGATAGGTTTATGTAAGTATCTTTATTATGTTCCAAATATCAGCTTAGTAATGAGAAATTTAGCTATATTACTCATCATCATCATTGCGACCTCAGTGGAACATTCATGACAAAGCCTTTCCACAATTCACGATTTACCATTGCTCCTGGCAACTGCTCCCTACTGGAGTTTGTATTGTTTGAGAATTGATAGATGAATGTTCAAGCAGGTCTTCCTCTATTGTGTTTCCTGTGAATTGGTTCCCACGATAGAAAGATAATCATTGCAACTACAGTTGAACATTCCTGATAAAGTCTCCCCATAATTCATGATTTTCCATTGCTCCTGGTAACTACTCCATACTGAGGTTTGTATTGTCTGAGAGTTGATCATTGAAATTTCAAGCAGGTCTTCCTCTACTGCATCTCCTGTAAGTAAGTTCCCACAATAGTAACTTGTGTATAACTTGCTATATTACTAAATCC
>CAXHJY010000795.1:37500-45000 GCA_964016885.1 Eledone cirrhosa
ATATACATATATATATATACATATATGTATATACAATAAATTATATATACATGTATATACATATATGTATATATATGTATATTTATATATGTATATACATGTACATGTATATATATATATATGTATATACATGTATATACTTATGTATATACATGTATATATATATGGATATATATATATATATATGTATATACGTGTATATATATATATCATCATTCATCATTATCATTTCATTTAACGTCCGCTTTTCCCTGCTTACAAGGGTGGGACGGGAACTGATTCTGGCTTGATTTCTACAGCTGGATGCCCTTCCTAACACCAACCTCATTTACAGTGAGTGCTGGGTGCTTTTTTGCCGTGGCACCTTCACGACCACTTTGCAGTGGAATGATATGGACCCCAGTCCCTATCATCTCATTTCTACAGCAATGTGAAATAAAGCGTTTTGCTCAAGGAAACAACACATCTCCCGGTCTGAGAATTGATCTCACAACCTTTCGATTGCAAGGCCAATGCTCTAACCACTAAGCCATGTGCCTCCATATGTATATATATATATGTATATATATATATGTATATATGTATATATGTATATATGTATGTATATATGTATATATATATCCGTCCAAACCCATGCAAGCGTGGAACATGGACGTTAAACGATGATGATGATGATATGTATATATATGTATAATATGTATATATATATGTATAATATGTATATATATGCAGCAACACACGCACACACACAAGCAAGACAGCAACACACGCACACACACACACAGTAGCATTCCACCATACGAACATACTACACTGCCAATACAGAGGAACAAGGCAACAACACACGCACACACACACACACACACACACTCAAGCGTGACAACAACACACACACACACACAGTAACATTCAACAAACAGGCAGAGAATGGACTGACAGCTAGCACCACCCCACTCCCACAATTGAAAGAACTACTTCGGCCGCTGACCTCTGCCCGACCGACCCCATTTCACGCGCACGCGCGCTCTGCTGAATACCTCAGATATTCAAAACAACGAACAGCGGAGGACGCGTTTCTCACCTTTCCGACAGACAACCTTTCCCCCACCCCGGAAAAAACCCCAGTTGATGGATGTGAATCCGAAATATATAGGGACAATTAAATCTCTCCCAAGGTAACTCTCTCTCGTGTTGTTATTTTTGTTTTATCCTTTACGCTCTTTCCTTCATTCCTCTACACGTCTTATACATGCCACGCATCTCAACGTACACCCACTTACATCTCTCTCTCCACCACCGGATCTTGTTACCTGGAGATTTACCCATTTGCATTGTCGAGGCTTCCAAACGATTTAAAGAAATTTACCTTATGTATATATATGTATATATATATGTGTATATATATATGTATATATGTGTATATATATATGTATATATATATTTATATATATATGTATATCTATGTATAATTACATATGTATATATATGTATATATATATGTATGTATATATATGTATATATATATATGTATATATATATATATATATGTATATATATGTATATATATATATGTATATATATGTATATATATATATGTATATATATATATATATATATATATGTATATATATATATGTATATATATATCTATGTATATATATGTATATATATATATCTATGTATATATCTATGTATATATATATGTATATATATATATATGTATATATATATGTGTCAGGTCACCAGTTGGTGCTACTGGTAACATGCATCCCAGTACAACCTGTCTCATGGTCGGGTCGTTGACGACTAAACTGGCAACCCCACCAAGGTTTCTTGGTGGGGAGGGTGACTTTGGACATCCTGCAGGACTAAAAACAAAACCTGTCAAAGGGCAAAGGAGCTCTTAAGAGTCAATGGCCATCCAAAATCCCCGGGAGAGATGATCCCTTAGCCTTTGTCAAGGCAGAATTCTAGGAGAAGGAAAACTCTGATATAACACCTGCAACTCTGATGGTATCCAATGAT
This sequence comes from Eledone cirrhosa, assembly GCA_964016885.1. Classification (NCBI taxonomy): domain Eukaryota; kingdom Metazoa; phylum Mollusca; class Cephalopoda; order Octopoda; family Eledonidae; genus Eledone; species Eledone cirrhosa. Next base: position 39,526 of record CAXHJY010000795.1, read on the forward strand.
GTTGACTTGTTCTTCTTTTTGGTAAATATCATCTTGGTTAAGAGAGTGGGACTGGCTTTGTGCAGTGCCTTTGCTCACTATAAAAGCTTCACGGCACAGGCATTGCTTTATATCTGGAGATCTCTCTGCACTTGTCGTCACATGGTACCATGGTACCAGCACTATGTGTCAATAATTGTCACAAGTGTAGTGTTTGTACCAGAGTTTCCAAGTCGCTGGCTGGACTAAAAAGTCACACTTGTTCAGCGCATCGGTGGGGGTTCTCCTACATGGATATAAATTAGTGGCCGTACTCGAAAACGAGTTGGCAGCCACCATATATATATGTATATATATATATATCTATGTATATATATGTATACATATATATAACTTTGATAACTTTAACTTTGTTAGCTTTCGGCCAGTATTGGCCCAGGCCATATCTAACTTAATAGCACCACCTGGCGAAGTCTTACAAATCAGAGATTAGTTACCATGGCCCACTCGAGCAGAGAGTTATTGTTTACGGAGGCATATCCAGGTGTAGGAGGCTTATCCAGGATTTCTTGAAGGAATTTATCCAAAGTTTCTTGAACGTGATGGGGTCTGTTTCTGCTTTGATGTGTTTTGGTGTAATGTTAAAGAGTGCAGGGCCAATTGAGGTGAAATAATTGTGCCGTATTGTTGTTATGAGATGTGAGTGAGATTTTTGTCCTGGGCGGATATCACGGGGCCTAAACCTTGGGTGTACATTAAAGGTGATGCCAACATCATTTGGGCAAAGCTGATGGAATTTTTTCCACATCATGCAGATAATGTAGCGCTCACGGCGACGTTGGAGAGAATAAAGGTTGAGCTTTTCTAATCAACTCCAATAGTCAAGGCCTGTTATGCCATCTATCTTTTTTGTAATTGACCTTTGGGTGCTTCAACTTTCATGATACTTCGTTTCATGTGGGGAGACCACAGTGGACAACAGTATTCAAGGTGGTGTTGGGCAAAAGTGGAGAAGAGAAGGATGACAGTGTGGATATCTCTCGACTGGAAAGTTCTGAGAACTTTGCTGTTTATATGAATGGCCCAGCCTATGTTGTTGTCCACAATTACTGCCCGGTCTCTGATGTTGTTGGATGCCACTAGAGTTTCACCCGAAGGAAGAGAGTATGGTAGTTTCAGGGCATCCTTTTTCCCAAAGTGGAATAATTCAAACTTATTCTCATTCAACAGAATATTATTCTTTTCTTCTCATTGGATAACAGCCAGTAGGTCTGACTGAAGGCAAGTCCTGTCACCCACCTCATTGATGACCCTTTGGAGCTTGGATTCATCTGCAAAGATTCTTATGTTGCTGTGCTTGATGATGTCAGTAATGTCATTAATGTAGATGATGAAAAGAAGTGGGCCCAACACAGTGCCTTGTGGGACGCCACTGCTGACTTTGGCAGGGCTTGATTTTACTCTTTCGACTAAAACATGCTGGGTTCTGTCTGTCAGGAAACATTTGATCCACTGTAGTAACCTTCCAGAGACACCAACATTGGATAGTTTTTTCAGTAGAATCTTATGAACAACCCTGTCAAAGGCCTTCATGAAATCAAGGTAGAAGACATCAGTGTTGGAGCCCTCTCCCAAGGCTCTCAAAACAACATCAAAGTGATGCAGGAGCTGCGTTAGGCAGTCCCTTCCATTACAGAACCCATGTTGGTTGGAGTTCAGCAGGCCGTTGCTTTCAAGAAAGTGGGTTATTCGTGATCTCACCACCCTCTCAAATACCTTGATAATATGAGAGGTGAGTGAGATCGGACAGTAGTTCACTGCAAGGGACTTATTTCCCTTTTTGAAGACTGGGACAACGGACAGGCACAGAAAGTTTTCAGGAATATAGCCAGTATCCAATGAGTTCCTCCACAGATTAGCAAGAGGAGATCCAAGTTGGTGTCGACACACCTTCAGGACACAAGCAGGGAACCTGTCGGCGCCTACTGCTGAATTGTGTTTAATTTCGTTTATTGCCACTAAGACATCAGGAGCGCCAAACATTATGTCTGATATAGTGTGTTGGAGATTGACATCACTGATATGGCCCAGATCGGCCATATCAGGATTGTTGAAAACAGAGCAGTATTGTTTCTGCAGTATCTCGCCCATGGTTTTGGCATTGTCTTGGAGTGTGCCATTTTCATCAACTCGAGGGCCAACAGTGGAGAGGTGACCTTGTGTTTTTTAGCAAATGAAAACAACACTTTGGTGTTGAGTTTGATTTTCTCAATGGCCCACCTCTCTTAAGCTATTCTCTGGTTATTGATGATGGTCATCATGCATTGCTGGAGGTTATATTTTTTTGACTCAAGCAGGGCGATAGCCATCGAATGTGTGTGTTGCTGTTGGCAGTATTTTAGTGTGTTAATTTTTTTTGTTCTTTTTATTTTTCGGATAATTGTTTTTCTCTTTTGGGAGATACTGCACTTGGTTTTTTTCACAGGTTTTGGTGGGGTGTGTTTTGTACATATATTTGTGACAGTGTCTACAAAGATCTGCCAAGATGTTTTGATGTTGGTGGAAGTGTGTGCGTGTGTAAAAGACCAGTTGACATGTGATAGTTTGTTCATAATTGCATCCCAGTTGGCATTGTAGAGATCCATGTTATCAAATGGGTGGGCTGGAAAGAGGACCCTGGGACTAGCTTTCGGCTGGAGGAATCTCAGATTACAAAGAACCATGTCATGGTCTGAGAGAAGGGTTTTTTTCCACTGTAATATTATGTATAGTGTTAGTGTGGTTACTAAACACTAGATCCAGAATGTTCTTCTGATGCCTCATTGGTGCAAGGACAAGTTGGGATAAGAAAAACTCATTCATGAAGTCAAGAAGTGACTCGACAGCTTCTTTGTCAGTGGTTGAGGTTGTGGTGCCTGGTTTCAAACTACATGTAGACCAATCGACACAGGGTAGATTAAAGTCTCCCATCAAAAGTATGTTGTTAGAATGGCACTGTTTGATAAAGCATTTAATACTGTTGAGGTTTTCTTTGAAGCAGACTATGTGTCAATAATTGTCACAAGTGTAGTATTTGTACCAGAGTTTTCAAGTCGCTGGCTGGACTAAAACGTCACACTCGTTCAGCGTATCGGTAGGGGTTCTCTTACATGGATATAAAGTAGTGGCCGTACTCGAAAACGAGTTGGCAGCCACCATATATATGTATATATATATGTATATATATATGTGTATATATATGTATATATATATGTGTATATATATGTATATTTATATGTATATATATATGTATAGAAAGATTTGAATGGATACAGTTTAGTTGAAAGGAATTTATTGACACGTGTTTCTATAACAGTTACATAACCTGAAAACAGCTGCTATCTACAAAGTATTAGTTATGCAGACATTCAATATTTCAATGTTATTATTTACTGTCATTTCATCATATATATATATGTATATAGTAATAATAATAAATTTGAAGACTAAAATCCAAAGAGGGCTCGATAAGGATAAATATATATCAAATATATAAGAACCGTAGAGCAAATATTTATTAAACTGTTATTTTAATAAATATATATATATATTTATTAAACTGTTATTTTAATAAATATATATATATATGTGTATATATATGTATATATATGACAATATATAAACATATCTATAAACAACCATCTGGTTGTGGAACCAACCAACCAACCGGAAATTTATAAATTCCTAAATTTATAAATTTATTATAATAAATTGAAGTGAAAGCAACTGGTACGTGTGTTTCTTATTGGCAACATGACCCTCCCAAAGTATAACAATATATGTATATATATATATATATGTGTATATATATATATATATATATATATATATATATATATATATATATGTGTGTGTATATATATGTATATATACATATATATACACATATATATATATCGGCTGACCTTGTCTTGCTCATACGGGATCTGATTCTGGCTTGATTTCTACAGCTGGATGCCCTTCCTAACACCAATATATGTATATATATATATCTACATATATATATATACATATATATACACATATGTATATATATATACATACACATATGTATATATATATATAGACACATATATATATGTGTATGTATATATATATACATATATCTATATATATACATATATATGTATATATATACATATACGTATATATATATACATATACGTATATATTTATATATATATATATAACATATATATATATGTTTATATATACATATATATAAAGCTGACGGCCGTATGTAAGTAACAAACTTTCCACCAAGTGGCTGGACCAAACGGCACCAAATTTGCACCATAGATGTAACTTTTTCCAAGTAAGAAAGTGAGTGTATTTTGTTGACTAAATTTTGTTAAAAGATTAAAAACATTATTTAAATATTCACTTCTTTAAAATTTTCAAATGTCAACACTTCCGGTTATACGACATTGCTAACGTCTTCACGAACCAAAGTATCATCCTACTGTTTTCTTTCGGTTGCAACGTTTTTCAAAATATTTACTTCTGCGTTCACAGATTGATTCTTTTAGTTTCAGAGATCCCGTTAAGGGTGAAAGCAGCGATTCTTTGCTTAAACTTTAATCTGTTATTTTAATATATATATATAATTATATATTCGTGTACAGATATTTTTGCATACACAAAACAAAATATAAACAAACGTATTTATTTCACGAAAGCACAGACGGCTTATCATCATTGTTACTGCCGATCAGATTTTCCAGAAGATTCGCGATTACCATCAACAAAGCTCAGGGTCAAACCCTTAAAGTGGCTGGCCTTCATCTGGGAAAACCATGATCAATTGTATGTAGGATGCTCTAGGTTGAGCTTGCAAAACAATCTCTTCTTCTTTGCTCCCGAGGGCCGAACAAAAAATATTGTACACTCTGAGGCTCTAACAATGTAATTTATGTATTTTCTGTTACTTGGAATTTCCATTATGGTTGTACAAATTATTGTAAAGTTTGTTAAAAAATTTATTCTCTGTTCAACCTTTATTGTTGTAACTATTAATTTTCTTTAACGTACTAGCTGAGAAAAGAATCCTACAATGAAAGAACATCTTAAAGTTTACCCAAGCCAAATGTTGTATTTATTAACATTTCTATCTTCAGGTTCTTAGCAAGCTTACTGGCGCTTTAGTATGGTATTCAATTCTCATATCGTTTTTGATTGATATGGTGCATATATCACAGCTATTCATATGTTTTAAACATTAGATAACGATTGCTAATGTATATTGTACGACAGAATTAGCTGAAAAATATTTTGAATGAACAAATAAAAGAGATATAAAAGAGAGATGTTTGTTGGTTGGTTCCTTCGCGTATCACACAAAAAAATGGAAAGTGACAATCAAATATGTACAGGATTGGGATAAGAGTATATCCAGGAAAGTTTATTGATACTAATTTTATAACACCAAAGAAGAAGAAAGACACACCACGTATGCTA
>CAXHJY010000795.1:52500-89061 GCA_964016885.1 Eledone cirrhosa
ATAGATTCAAAGGATCTATAGTTTAAGCTGTTTCTAGACTTTTGTGGGACATTACTCTCTCTCTGAATATCTAACACTGTAATTGTATCTCTCTCTATATAACGGCCTATCTCTCTCTTTCTGCCTCTCCCTCTGTGTCTCTCTCTCTTTAGATGTGTGTGTATGTGTAGTTTTCAGACGATTCAACCAACCAACCAATAAACATCTTTCTTTTATATTATATATAGATTAATAACATTAACATTTTTGATGATTTAGTGTTAAAGAATAAAAACTAATGACAAAATAAGAATGTATTTTAAAAATGAGGCCCCTTTGGATGTGTGGCCCTAAAATATAGCTTATTTAGCTTATAGGTAAGTCCAGCACCGTCGATACCTTCCCCAAGGGGCAGCTGCTCTCCATTGCAGACATTTTTCTATGTCTCTGACCAGACAGTATAGTAGAAAATATTTGTCCAAAATTCAGCTCAGTTGAATTGAATACAAAACAAAACAAGTAGTCGTGAAATAAACTTCTTAACCTCACAGCCATAACCTGAATCAAACCAAAGGTATGTGAAAAACTAATGAAATGTTTGAAGAGTACTGGCTGGTTGAATATTGCTTTGCAATATTAGTTCTGGTTCTCTGTTCCCTGAGTTCAAATCCTACCAATTCTCTGCCTTTACTGAACCCTTCAATCTTAAATAGTGACAAATTGGCAGAATCATTAGAACATCAGATAGAATGCTTTGTGTTATTTGCTTCAGCTCTCTGCTCTCTGACTTCAAACCACACCAAGGCCAACTTTGCTTTTCATCCATTTGAGGTCGATAAAAAAGCTATCAGTCTAATACTGGTGTTGATTTTTCCTCTATATCTCTTTCTCACTTTCTATCTATCTCTGGAAGAATTCTGCTGTGGTCATACCCGAAGAGGAACAGGCTCTGCCAGGCTTTAAAAGATGTCCAAAAAATGCTGTATACCACTACAGTGCCCCAATGACTCCATCAGGAGTTACAAGGCCATACCATGCTATTATGAAATTAATTTAAAAAATCCCAATTCAGAAGTGTGTGAAGTCATCATATTGTATGAATACACGTAGTTTAGTGTTTAAGGTGATTGATGATCACAATCGTATGGTCAAGATTTCAGCTACCTTGAGCAAGAGGCCTCATTTCATATTACTCCAGTCCACTCAGCTGGTAAAAATAAGGGCCAGCTTTGTGAGAGACATTCTAATCAGGTCCTGTATTGTACCCTCATAGAAAGAGGTGAAAAGGATATCTCAAGATGAATTGGCAGCAGAAAAAGTATCCGGACCTGAAACCCATCAACAAAAGTTGGAATGATGTATTGATAGATGCAACTGACTGTGGTCATTGGAGTACTTTGGCTGCCTCATGTATTTTAAGACACAGGATGTATTGATAGATGCAACTGACTGTGGTCATTGGAGTACTTTGGCTGCCTCATGTATTTTAAGACACAGGATGTATTGATAGATGCAACTGACTGTGGTCATTGGAGTACTTTGGCTGCCTCATGTATTTTAAGACACAGGATGTATTGATAGATGCAACTGACCATCTCAAAACACAGGAGCTTCTATGTCTAAGTAAGCCTTATCACCGAAAAGGAATTAAGTGTACACATGTCTGCGGAATATTCAGTCACTTGCACACTAATTTTGAAAGCAGGCTATTCCATTGATCAATCAAACAACTGAGACTCAATACATATAATAAACTATTGATCAATTATTCCAGTTGACATCCAACAGTAAAACAACAGACCAACATTTTTCAACTTATAAGAACTGGGAGTCTATTCCATTGTCATAGCAACATAGGACATTGTTTTTGGACATAACAGGAGTGTATATGGATATTGGCTCAGAATTTACTACATTAAAGCGCATGTGTGTTTAATAATATAGGGATAGAGATCAGGACACTCACACTTTTTTATTATTATATCAAGCATTAAATTAATATACATCATTGTACTGTAATGTTCTCTTGTGATGTTTTTGCTTGTTTACTTCTCCCCCTCTTTCAGCCTCTCAAAGACACACACACACACACACATATATATATACATATATACATAGACACACACATACCGATATTGGTAGAGAGAAAGAGAGATAAACAACACAGAAACCTAGTAATGGAATATAATTTTCCTAATTCCATTAACTGAGATCCAAATGCATACACACATACATACCTATATACCTCTCTCTCTCTCTCTCTCTCTCTCTCTCTCTATATATATATATATATATATATATACACACACATATATATATATATATATACATATATAGGAAAAAGTATGACCCCGACGGCAGAGCTCAAGTCGTTTCGACGGATTTCTGGACAGAAATAGCCGTCGAAACGGCTTGAGCTCTGCCGTCGGGGTCATACTTTTTCCTATTTTCCACTCTACTACCCTAAGTATTGAGTACTCTGGTGCGTTATGGTCTATCTGGTTCCTTACCACAATTCCTTTGTTATATACATATATATATTTCTACAGCTGGATGCCCTTCCTAACACCAACCTCATTTACAGTGAGTGCTGGGTGCTTTTTTTCTGTGGCGCCTACACGTCCACTTTAGAGTGTGGGCTGGGTGCTTTTTTGCCATGGCACCTCCACGACCACTTTTGCAGTGGAATGATAGGGACCCCAGTCCATTTCTACAGCTGAGTAAACTGGAGCAATCTGAAATAAAGTATCTTGCTCAAGGAAACAACACATCACCCGGTCTGAGAATTGAACTCACAACCTTTTGATTGCAAGGCCAATGCTCTAACCACTAAGCCATGTGCCTCATATATACATACACATATATTAAATATTCCTTTGTTTTATAGAACCATTATTGAGCAGCAAACAATATAATAAACCACTCGATCATCATCACTATTTTCCTTTCATTCTTCCTCCTCCATCCCATCCCACCTTCAATTTCCCTCCTTCTTGTTGCACACCCTTTCTTTCCTCCTATACTCATTTCTGTACCTCAATTGCTTTCCCAGCCCTCAAAATTCCTTAATTTTTATTGTCATCATTGTTTTGTAAGATTGATTGATCCCTTGCCATGTTGTTGGCAAGGGTTTCCTCTAGTTTGACCCTTCCATATTTGGCACCTCTTCAATACCAATAATGTAATATGAAGAAGGGATGAATTGGAAAAACACACACACACACACACACATATTATATATGTGTGTATATACTTGTGTATGTGTGTGTATATATATATACATATATAATATATATATGTGTGTGTGTGTGTATATCTATCTATCTCTCTCTCTCTCTATATATATATATATATATGTGTATATCTATCTATCTATCTATCTATCTATCTATCTATCTATCTATCTATCTATATAGGGAGATAGATAGATATACACATATATATATATATGTGTGTGTGTATTGTATTTGTAAAGGGTTTTGGTAATGTTTGTTCTAAGTCTAACCTAATGGAGCAAGATATTTGTGAATATTTCTCAAAGGATTCACAAAAGATGTTATTATGACTATTACCTTGAGAAACAAAAAAATATAAGAGAAAAATTATCTTGTTATAGAAATATGACATCTTTTGCCAACAACCCCTTCTTTGCCTCCTTCTCTCTCTCTCTCTCTCTCTCTCTCTCTCTCTCTCTCTCTCTCTCTCTCTCTCTTTCTGTCTCTCTCTCTGACTGTACCCATACATGCACACGCACACGTTCGTCAGCTGAAAAGTTCATAGGCTGGCCAAGATATTCTCATGGAATGACCAAATGAGGTTTATTTTTCAACATAATTTCTGGAAAAAAAACTATGAAGTTATTAATAAGAAGAGTTGAAATTAATGCACACAAGATTTCACAGCTCTAGCAGCACTCTTTCATAGTAAGCCTATGAGCTTTTCAGCTGACCATGGTATATATATGGATAAAATGTTATTAACTGTGACTTTAAAAAAACTACAGCTGCCACTCACAATTGAGCTTGACTTGGTAGTATATACCATGTTTCTTTTGCTCGGGGTTTATTTTAGGTGATCATGTTGTTGTGAGCAGATATATGATAGATGCCCTCTCTCCTTTGAGTCAGTGGAACATCCACCATGTGACAGCTGGTAGGAAAGTGTGGGCTGCACCAGAACTTGGCTCGTACTTTCTTTATCGACTCCAAAAGCATGAAACGCAAAAATAGATCCCGTCCGGATTTAATCTCAAATAGTAGAGACCCTGAAACAAATAGTAGAGACCCTGAAACAAATAGTAGAGACCCTGAAACAAATAGTAGAGACCCTGAAACAAATAGTAGAGACCCTGAAACAAAAATCTGACTTTCTAACGATTCTGCTAAATCAACTGCCTTACTAATTGAGATGAGTAAGATCATTATTGAATTTAGTTTGCCGTTCTTTAAAGAATGTAGAGTGTAGATATTATTTAAAGCCTTGTAAACCTTGTAAGCCTTACAATAGGTCACACTGCTTGCACAGATTCCCTTGACTCTGGTCCTATCCAATTCTATAACCCTAACCTTAATTAAGTCTGCAGAAAAGTAGTAATTCCACATTCCATGTTAGTTGTCATTGAGCAAAAGACATACATATAGCTTGGTCAAAACAATGCTCTGCGTTAGTTTATTAAAACTTTTACTTAATATATGTTTTATCTTCATCATTGAATGGACATCTATCAGTGTCATTGATAAGTGTTCCAGTTGTTTGATCAATAAAACAGCCTTCTCATAAATGAACATAAGTGGCCGAGCATTCCACATTAAATTAGAAAGTTCAGGGAGATTCAGTGTGACACAGTGTATGACAAAGCTTGGCTTTTGAATTACAATATATCACTGAATAATAGCTGTTCTAGGTGTCAACCTCAGGGAGATTCAGCATGACACAGTGTATGACAAAGCTGGCCTTTTGAATTACAATATATGACAGTATAATGGCTGTTCTGATGACCTTAACATAATTCTCAGGGAGATTCAATGTGACACAGTATATGATGGGGCAGGCCTTTTGAAATATAGATACAGTCTATACAGCAGGTTTCCAAACAGTTTCCCTCCACCAAATTTCACTCAAAAGGCTTATGTTGACCTGAGGCCATGAAAAATAGCTTTTATCCAAGATGCCATACAGTGGGATTAAACCTGGGACCTAATGATAGAGAAGCAAACTTCATAACTCTTCAGCCATGTTGCCTTACTGTTATACCATTAAAGAATTACCATCATACATCTATTTTTCCATGCTTGCATGGGTTAGATGGGTTGTCATGTTATGAGACAAGTCAGGTCCGCAGACTACATCTTGCTCACATGGATTTGTATTTTGGCTTGGTTTCTACAGTTGATGCCCTTTCTAACACCAACCACATTACAATGTGGACTGGGTGATTTTTATCATGGATGCTAAAATAATGATTTGATTTAGGTACAGGGCCAGCAATTTAGGGAAACGATGAATATATCAACCAAAATATTTGACTGATACTTTATTTTATCAACTTTGGAAAGATGAAAGGCAGTTGACCTCAGAATATCAAAAGCCAGAACAAATATGGCTCAGTATTTGTCTGAAGCTCTAACAATTTTGCTAATCCACCACTCTGCCATTAAATAATGGAAGAACACATTATAGTCCAACATACTTTTGAAAAGATGTGACAGACGGTCACAGTTGTGATGTCTTTGATCATGGGTTTTCTTTATCAGAGTTGACCTCTGCAGCTAAACAACAACAACATATTTTTCAGTAATGCCAGGGCATTAGCTCTTGCCTAAGATTTTAATGGAATCTCTTAGGCAGAACTTAAATTTATGAACACTGCCCTATATACTATGTAGCCACATTTAGCCAGTTTCTATTATCCTACAGTGCTATATAATAGTTCCATATTATCTTCATTACCTTTATCTGCAGTATGTTACTCAAAATCTATAACGTGTGTTGTTTGTTTCATTCTTCCATACTCTACTAATAGAAATTCTGCAAGTATGTAGCTGGTTATTGTAAAATTGATTAAAAGATGTTTATCTGCTGGACTGGAAGCTGTTTATCCATCAGACTGGTTATTACACTCCTCAATAATATTATCTTCGATTTGTTAAAAGTATTTTCAAAGAAATTAGATAAGTTTTGAGCAAATCAGCCTTTGCTTTTGTTTCTATATTTACAGCATCTGAGCCTGTAGCATAGTTAAAGGAGAAGAGAAAAGAATATCTCTATTTTTGGCATTGATATTGAATTCTCGCGTAGGTATAAATAAATCAATTGGAAAAACTAGATATTGAGACGATGTTAACCTTTTCGATAGCAAACTACCTGAAACCACTCTGCCCCCCCCCCCCCCCCCAGTTCTATGATACAAAATTGTTTGTTTTAAAGTAGTTATATTTATCTAAAAATACTCCATCATAATTATTGTAAGAACCTTTGTTAAGTTATGTTCCAAACACCAGATAAATAACAAGTTAATTATATTACTAAATCCTTTAAAATTATCGATTGCTTTCAAAGTTATTTAAAAATCATAGGCAGTGTTTTTCAATATAAATATGGTAATAAAATGGTTAAAACTTTCCCAAGAAGATTAAAAATACAGGTGAACTGAAATCATTACAAATGACTTAACCTTTTCCTTACCATATTTCTAATGAAAGACATTGTCAACATTTTCAAATAATTTAGAAAATAAGTAAGAATTTAGAGAGATTTAGTAATATGAATAACGTCCTTATCAATTTGGTGTTTGGGACATAACTTACATAAACTTATGATGGATGGTTTTTAGATAAATATAATATTCATATGTATATATGGATTAATATACATACATTATCTCAGTGTGTCATAAGAAGTGAATAAAAGCATTGGTAATAGGAAAGGCATTCAGTTGTAAAACATTTACTTCATAAAGTCTTGTCCAACCCATGCCAGCATGGAAAAGTTGACATAAAAGCAATGATGAGGATGAGAAATGCTTCAGGCAGTTTACTGTCAAAAGGGTTAACCCCATGACTGTCTAGCTCCTTAACTTTTCACAATTTCTATATTGAGTTCCTAGACCAAATTTGCAAAACTTTTTTTTTTTTTCAAAATATTATTTTGTGTCTGTAAATCCTTGGTTTGTAACCTGGATCCACAAAAATCACAGAAATTCTTGCTAACAAAAATGATGGTGGTGTTGATGGTTGTGGTGGTGTTCATAATCATAATGATGGTGTATCTCATGATGATAATGATGATGGTTGTAGTGGTGGTAATGTTTGTGGTGATTGTAATGGTTGGTACTTATGGCAGTCATAATGTGAGACCAGGGAGACAACAAATCAGGATAGTACACCTCAAAAAGGGTTGCTGAATACAAGCTGAACCTGCTAGGAGTCAGGAGCAGATTTACAGATTTAAAAATTCCTATTTTTTTTATTTATTTTTTTTTTTGACGTCCACTTTTCCCTGCTTGCACCTATATATATTATATATATATATATATATATATATATATATATATATATATATATATATATATATATATATATATATATATATATATAACGAAGGAATTGTGGTAAGGAACCAGATGGACCATAACACACCAAAGTACTCAATACTTAGGGTAGTAGAGTGGGTAATAGGAACAAGTATGACCCCGACGGCAGAGCTCAAGCTGTTTCGACGGCTATTTCTGGACTAAAAAAAAAATATATATATATATAATTAAGAATAGTTTTCTGAGGGGGATTGGGAAGAAACCACATTTAAATAAGATACTCAATACATTAGTAGAGAAGATATTTATTACATATAGAAATGACTTTCACAAGACTAGAACTGTTTCATTCATTTAAAATCATCAATGATTTCTTCAAATGAATGAAACAGATCTAGTCCTGTAGAAGACATTTCTATATGAAATACTGCAAATTGAATATGTTACATTCACTCAATGAAACACATATTGCATTTCTCTGTGTCATGTCTTCATTGTAGTAGTGAATTTAAAGCATTAAACCAATGTTTCTTCATTGTACTGTATTGTTTGCTTTGTTATATCTGTTTACGTTTTGCATATATATATGCAAATAGATATATATCCAAATAGATAGTAAAATACACTAGAATTTAGTTCTTAATCTAAGCCATCTTAGTAAAAAATTTTTACCTATATCTGAATCAGTCTGATGAAACAAAAGCACACAGACAGACACACAGCGAACCCAACACAAACACTAAAAACAAAAACAAAAATGCCTCAAAATGTATCATAGGTTTCAAGTTTCAGATTCAAGTTCAAGTAAGTTGTAGAAGTATCATTAAAATGAAATAATCTGATAGTTCATCATTGCTAGACAGACAAGACATTACGACAACAACAGTGATAATAATAATAATAATAATAATAATTGTTTCTACTTTTGGCAGAAGGTCAGCAATTATCTCAGTGTATTACTGGTACTTTATTTTATCGACCCCGTAAGGATGAAAGGCAAAGTTAACCTCAGCGGGATTTGAACTCAGTCCGTAAAGGGACGTAACTGTGCTGCAAAGCATGGAATCCGACCCTCTACTGATACTGCCAAATGATAACAATAGTAATACTGAGGTTTATGTTTGATTTCAGTTAATTAACAACTGCAAATCATTTCTTGTCCGGCATTAAACAAATGAAAAACAATAGCGGATCTTTTATTATAAATTAGTGAAAATGTAGGTCTTACTTATTCCCCCCACAGACACACACAGACACAGTCATACCCCTCACATTAACTATTTCTCTTTCTCTCTTTTACATTCATTAAATCGTCTCGTTAAAGGTGTTTCTAATGTTACTCACGTCAACTTAAGAACTTTTGCTAGAAAAAAAAAAAAAAGAACAGAAGATATTAAGAATCACATTAAAAAGGTGTTAAACACTAACCAATAACCAATTAAGGATCAGAACTTAAAAAGACCAATAGCACCAATAGAAATTCTGCAGGAAATGGAGCTTTTGTTATAATGAGCTTGCCGACATTGATGTATAAGACTAAAGAACTGTAAATCTTTCTCTTACACTTATGATCAGTAGGTTAATTACTTTAAAACATTTCCTCTACTTTTACAAGCAGCTAGCTTAATCATCATGAATAACCTCATAGTAACCTTCTGTTGGAATTGTGCAAAATAATGATGGAAATCCTTAGGCGATTCTTTCTTTGCAATCAATTCTCTTATATTTCTTGTAGTTAACAAATATCTTACTCATAGTCTTGTAATTATAATATCTTAGAATTGAAGATAAAATTCAGATTAAAATTGTTTCACTGGCATGGTTGTGTGGTTAGTGTTTGTTTTACAACCATGTGGTTTTAGTTTCAATCCCACTGTACAGCATTGTGTATAAGTTTCTTCTACTGTAGCCCTGGGTTGACTTTTGTTTTGTGAGTGTAAAATTTACTAAATAGAAACTGTAGAAGCTCATCATATATATATATATATATATATATATATATATATATATATATATATATATATATATATATATATAAATGAGGTTCTTTTAAAAAAAGAGATGTCCCACAATGGGTGAAACTATAAGGAAAAGAAATTGAAAATGCAACTGGAGTCTTTTAAGAATATTTATTTATTTACTGTACCGGTTTCAGATGCGCGACAAACCACAACAGAAACACGAACCCTCCATCTCAATTTTACTTATGAAAATCAAAAGAACTGTGAAACTGGTAAATGAATAAATATTCTTAAAAGACTCCTGTTGCATTTTCAATTTCTTTTCCTTATATATATATAAAGAAATGTGCTAGCAGCTAAAGTGTATTATAAAGTTATATCCATATAAATACAGAGTGTGTAACCGAGACTACAACCATGTAAACATGCCAGAAAATACAAATTTTATATTAAAATGTGTATATTTACGTACACATTGTTGCAGTCTCAATTACCCACACTATACTTATACTGATATAATTTTATCACACACACACACACACACACACACACACACACATATATCATCATCATTGTTTAACGTCCATTTTCTATGCTAGAATGGGTTAGACGAGCTGTCATGTTTTGAGACAAACCAGGTCAAATGACCATGTATTGCTCACACAGAACTGATTTTGGTTTGGTTTCTTCAGCTGGATGCTCTTCCTATTGTCAACCACATTTACAGTGTGTACTCGGTGCTTTTTTTGTGACACCTACACAACCACTTTACCATGTGAACTGGGTGCTCATTGAGGCATGAAAATGACCACTTTATAATGTGAATTAGGGACTCAGGTGGAGGAGGTACATAGTAATTGGTGAGGTAGATCTAGGGGTGGAGTGCTAGGGAATATATATGAAATTTTGTTTTTAGCTCAATTAATAAGTTTGATAAGCTGATTGTTGATGGCATTGGGTCGATAACACAAATATGGACCTTCAGCCAACCAACTGTGAAACGTCGATACTCAGTTAAAATGTTCTTGTGAAACTTTGTCTTGTTATACATTATATATGTGTGTATGTGTGTGTGTGTTTATGTATATATATGTATGTATATATACATATATATGTATTCATCTCTTTATTGGTGAAACACGTGTAAGATAAATACAATGTCTTAAATTTCATCATCTTGTTTTCTATCCATTACTCTGTGTGTGTGCTCATTCCTATGTTTATGTTTGTCTTAGTTGGTTCAACAAAAAAGAGACTGATAAAAAATAAGTATGAGTCTTCAAAAAATAAGAACTGGGGCATGGGGTTTGATGTGATCAATTAAATCAAAGAAGTCATCAAGTCTTCACAAACCAGACAAAAAGATAAAACAATATTTGCATTTAAAACCAGTAAAAAGATAAAACAATATTTGCATTTATTTTCTCATGTGTGTATGGTTTGGATATATTTAGAAATTTATTAAGTAATAGATATTTATTTACAACAGAAGATATATTATAAAATCTAAAATATATTTACTGTGGATAACCCTTGCTAAATGGATGTTAAATGATGTTACTTACATTTGCATATTACAAGCCTTGCTGTAAAAAATGAACAAGTGTAAATACACTTCAATCTCTTTCTACACAGATAAACATAAGAGACTGCTTTTGCTTGTTTCACTGGTAATAGGTTGTTCATTGGAAGCTAATACCCTTATCATTCCTCCATTTCCATTAATCTTTGTTGTTGTTCATATTATTATTATAATGTATACATACAAACACCCCCCTCTCTCTCTCTCTCTCTATATATATATATATATATATATATATATATATATATATATATATATATATCATCATCATCATCAACGTTTAACGTCCGTGTTCCATGGTTGCATGGGTTTGGACGGGGGTTTTCCCACATGAGGCAAGAGTGATTGTCTTGCTCGCATAGGACTGTCTGGCAGGTTTTCTACAGTTGGATGCCCTTCCTAACACCAACCACATTTACAGTGTGGGTCTGGGAGGTTTTTACCGTATTGCCTACACGGCCACATTACAGCGTGGACTGTGTGTTTTTTTGTCGTGCCACCTACACGATCTCATTTGTTTCGGCCTGGATGGTGTGGCACCAACATAACTTTACATAGAAGGGGGCGGTGTGGATGGGGTGGGGGTGGTGGGACGGGGGTGTATTTTGTTAGAGATGCCTACTGACTGTAGTAGGTTTTACTTTGTATTTAGGTAAGGCGGGTCTTCTCTATTACTGAGTACCGCCAAAGGTCTCGGTCCAGTGACATTGTCTTGGTGAGGTGTAAGTGTGTGAGGTCGGAGTTTATCAGCTCGTCCCAGGTTTTTCTGTGGCTACCGTCTATCTTTATTGCCCTGCACTTTGTTATACAGCTATCGTCCTTCATGCGCATCACATGACCATACCAACGTAGCCTTCTCTCTAGTAAACAACATCTGATCCCTCTTATTTCTAATTTTTTTCCTTAGTTCGTTTATGCTTTGTCGTTCACGTATATTACTATTACACATCCAGCGGAGCATGCAAGCTTCATTTCTCTCTAGTCTGCGTATATCCTCTGCACACAATGCCCAGGTCTCACTGCCATGCAACATTGCTGTTCGTATGCAGGCATCGTACAACCTGCCTTTCATTTTTAGGGAGAACCCTTTAGCGGCTAATAGTGGTATAAGCTCTCTGAACTTTTTCCACCCAGTTCTGACTCTAGCTACTGTACTTTCAGAGCACCCTCCCCCACTGCTGATTTTGTCACCCAGGTAACAGAAGCTGTTCGCTATTTCTATAGAGCCCTCTGCGCAGTTGAAAGAGCTAGTATTTTGTGGGCACTTGCTGCTACTTATTGCCCCAGAACACTGGCCACATGTAAAATCTATGTTCTTAGTTAGCTTACCTGTGATCCCACTACATCTTTTATGAACCCAAACTTTGCATTTGGGACACAAAATGGAATTTCTACCTACGCCTTTCCTACACTCTGCGCATGGCCACTTCCCGGAGGGGACCGCCGCCTTATTTTCTTTCTTACAAACTAGAACTTTAGTCTTAGCCAGGTTAATTTTAAGGCCTTTTGATTCTAGGCCGTGCTTCCATGTTTGGAATTTCTTCTCTAGCTCGGCCATTGATTCAGCTATGAGCGTTAGATCATCTGCGTATAGGAGTTCCCATGGGCAGCCGGTCTTGAACTCCACTGTTATAGCCTGGAGGGCAATAATAAATAGTAGGGGGATAAGAACAGAGCCCTGATGAACACCAACTTTTATACTAAACTCTTCACTATATTCGTTGTTAATTCTAACCTTGCTCACTGTTTCTTTATACATGGCTTGTATAGCTCTCACAAGCCATTCATCAACACCTAGTTTTCTAAGAGCCCACCAGATATATATATATATATATATCACCCTTGCAAGCAGGGAAAAGCGGACGTAAAATGATGATGATGATATATATATATATAAACATACATACATACATGCTTATATTCCAGTACAAACAATGTAATGCAAATGTGGTGAGAGATCGGAGATTAAATATAGGTTATCTCCTTTCTTGCCAAAGTCTATATTTTTCTTGGTGCAGTACATGCTTATATTATATATATGTGTGTGTATGTATGAGTGTGTGTGTGTATATATATATATATATATAGTGAAATACGATAACAAGGACGATTGGTTACTCCTTCATTATGTTTATTGGTTGGTGATGCGTGTTTCGCCACTGATCAGCTCATGTTTCAATCTGTATCAATCTGACCCGACTGACGAGCCGCGGATTACAGAGTCGGGTCAGATCGATAACCAATCGTCCTTGTTATCTTATTTCACTATAATACACTCTGTCTAGCTCTACACCTGGACACTGAAGTGAACCTAAACATCGAGTGCTCACCCTGGTGAACCTACAGTAACTCCATGTTACACTCCCTGGATATATATATATTATATTAAACTTAAACCAAAATCCCATTTTGGGGAGATATAAGTCAAATCGGCTAAAAGAAGAGGTTGGCTTCAACTTATATAATATCCCAACCATGGTTTTTTGAACTCAAGATACAACGTCAGGAATTCCAAGACATTGAAATAACTAATATAGGAAGAATTAAAATTCCTTCATCAGGGTGAATTATTCTTAGAAATAAGGAGACAAGTTGAAAATGTATCATATATGCATACCATTTCGTTGCTAGATCATATGTTGCAATGCTGAATTACTGTATGAATATTTCCTACTTAACATATTCGGATAATACGACATGCTTACATTGATGCTGGAAGCAACAACCAAAACCGTCTAAGTCAGCTCAACACTGATGGAGCAATCAATATTAATTTATAACTCCATAAAGTCTCTAAGACAGATGCACACACACACAAAGAGAGAGGTGTATTTGAAGACATATATAATACGTTTATATACAATAAACATATGGGTAGCCTTGCTGCCAAAGAAAAATATTTTTTTGTAAGGAAACTATTTATGTGTGTGTGTGTATATATATATATGTATGTATGTATACTTTATGTATGCATGTGTGTGTGTATATATACACTGTAAAGTGGATGTGTAAAAGACACGGCAAAAAGCACCCAGCCCATACTGTAAAGTGGATGTGTAAAAGACACGGCAAAAATCACCCACCACACACTGTCAATGTGGTTGCCATTAAGAAGTGCATCCAGCCATATAAAACCAGCCAGAAACACCCCTATATGAGTGAGACACAGTCACTTGACTCAACTTGCTTCTAAATGGGACCTGTCTAATCCATACTAGCGTGGAAAGATAGATGTTAATCGATGATGATGATAATATATGTATATATATAAAACCTCATTACTTATTGCTGTTATAATTTTGAAAATATTAATATTAATGTTTCTCAGTTCTGTATTATTCTATCTTGTTCTATTTCAAAATAACAATATCATATGTAAAGTTTTAAAACTGCCTTCAACGTCAAAATGAATCATAGCTAATTATTGCATGTTTCTTGCTCTAAGATATATGAAGGTGTCTTTTTTTTTGGTTTCTTGTTTGTTTTTGCAGTTATAATTGTTATTTACAGCATGCTGTCAACAGAAAAATATGTGTCAGCTACAGATATTATTATTATAATTGTGCTTTGAGAGTGGAATATACATGCATAATAAATATAATTTGTTCTTAGTCTAGTTTTCGTGAGAGTGAAGGCAAACTTTAAGGTTATAAATCAGAATTCTAGTAAAGGAGGAAAATCATCGATAGTTTATTTCCTTTCCATGATTGTAAATCATAAAGTATTTTAGTTTTAATTATTTCACTTCTCGTAGAACACTGAGAAATTGCTGCTTAAAGTCTGTTATTATTATTATTTAGGTTTTTTTTTATGAGAATGCTGAACATAACATGTTTTCTCAAGCAGCCCTCATTGATTTATCATTATTGAATTCAGAAATATTTCATGGACAATTCTATCGTGAGGAAGAAAGATTTATCTTGCAGTTAATATGAGAGAAAGCTGAAAAATAGAAATTTGGCTAAATTTGGTCGATAATACCATTATAATTACCAGTACGATATTTGGGGGTTTATGTAAAAAAAAAAAGAAGTACATAGATTTTTCTCTATAAAATTTCTATCATTTTTATTGTAATGTTAACTATGAAATGGTTACATGGCCTATTAATTCTTAACATCCTGTACCACATGAAACCACATTAACAAGACATTCTTGAAAAGTGGCAAACAGCACTATGGATGCATCTCATTAAAAATTGATGTCATAAGTTAATTTTACAAAACATTTTGACAACAGTTTGTCCACTAATAAAGATACTATAAACATTTCAATTAAGCTCATTTTTAGATATTTTAGGGCAGTGGATTGGCAGTATTGGTAGAGTGTCGGACACCATGCTTTGTGACATATAATTAAGTCCCTTTACATTCTGAGTTCAAATCCCGCTGAGATTATCTTTGCCTTTCATCCTTACGGAGTCGATAAAATAAAGTACCAGTAACTTGTTGGGGTTGATTTAGTTGACTTCCCCTCTTCCAAAATTGTTGGCCAGAAACCAATTATATATATTTTCTGCTAAATTATTAAGGATGTTAAGAGTTAATACTTTAGTGTTTGTTGTAAGAAAAATAACAGTAGGTCAGAATATTGCATAAACCCCTTCAACTAAATTTCTAATGAAATACACTGCTCAAATTTAAAAACAATGAAGAATTTTGATGTAATTAGTACAATGGTTAAAAAGCACCCACTCTATCCTATAAAGTGGTTGGTTTGGTGCCACGATAAAAAGAACTTAGTCCACACTGTAAATGTGGTTGGAAGGACATCCAGCTGTAGAAACCAAACCAGAAACAGTTCTGTGTGAGCAAGACATGGTCATCTGATCTTACTTGTTTCACAACAGGACAACGTGTCTAACCCATGCTAGCATAGAAAAATGGCCGTTAAATGATGATGATGATGATTATTATTTAGTTGGTGATTAGAACATAACACATGATTCTCACATAGAATTATGATGGAAGGTTTTGATTTAAATTTTGTAAATCAACTTCATACAATGTAAAGGTTACTATAGCTAGCAAATACACACCCTCATAGTATGATTTTCTTTCCTGTTTTGTGAACACACCAAAGGGTTCTTCATACATCTACAAATGGAAATATTTGGACCACATCTGAGTTGTATCCCAGAGTCACTGGGTATTTCAGGTCTTACAACATACACCCTCATCCAATTGACCCAACCAATATTGACCAAGCCTCATCCTATGTCTAATTCTACTAACACTTACCAGTTATATCTTTTCTGTCAACCATCTATAATGATATCCCTGCAGAAGTGGACTGGCCAAATAGAGTGGTGTGTGTGTGTGCAATGTCCATGGGCCATTGGGCTGGGGTTAAAAATAGGAGAGCTGAGAAAAATGTCATGAAAATATGGTCATAGCCACTGCACAAGGATTGAGCAATGAAAACACACCTCTGGCCCCCCAGCAGTCTGTTACTCTGTGTTACCTTCATATAACAGTGAAAACACACCTCTGGCCCTCAGCAGTCAGCAGTCTGTTACCTTTGCTGAGCAGTGAAAACAGACCTCTTGCCCTCAGCACAGCAGTCTGTTAATATCAACTTAGCAGTGCAAACACACCTATGGTCCGCAGCAGTCAACAATCTGTTAGTCAGTGTCACCTTAACTGAGCAGTGAAAACACACCTTAGTGTTGCCTGGATGCCTGGGCCTGTTTTAAGAGCCAGTCCACTTTTGTATCCCAGCAACCCTATGGACAATGGGACATCTATGTTATTGCTTTTATTGTTGCCTAATAGTGTTGTATGATATCACTGCCAAAGTATTGCAGCGTAAAGTGTTTTACATGGTATTACTTGTTTAACATTGTTATATAGTTTTACCTTATATATAGTAATGTCATTTAGTCTATTACTAGTATGTAGCTGATATCTGCTATTTGTCTATCTTACGAGGTTTTTCTGTGCTCCATTAACAGCAAATGCGTATCCAGGAGGTAGTGATGAGGTCTGATGTGAGAGGAATTGAAGAGAGCTCAGTGGGTTTCCACGGTACTCCAAGCAATATAGTGTCCTGTCAAATGGATAACACAAGTTATAGCAGTGATGCAAAGGCCAAACATTATGAAGAGATATCAGGTATGTAGGAGGAAACTGACAAGTTTATATTGCAAAAATATTGCCAAAATTTCATAGTATTTTAAAGATATGCTTCGAATACTTGGGGAATGGTGAAAACAGATTTTGAATATATTTATTTTGTGCAGTGTCTATAAAGATATACCTGGAGAGGGATGGGCTCCACCAGGCTTAAAAATGCCCAAGAAATGCTGTATGCCATTATAACACCTCTATGACTCCATCAGGAGTTATAGGACCATACATAGATACATAAAGATATACTCAAATGCTGTTGGAGCAAATACTACTACAATAGAGATATACTTAAACTTCAGATAGTTATAGATATATCTAATGCTATGGATGTAATGTAACTTTGTAACATCTTGAAATGCATGAAGCAGCCAAAATTGTCTAATGGACATGATCAGTTGCATCTATCATTACATCATTCCAACTTTTGTTGATGGGTTTCAGGTCTCTGTCAATTGTCTGTCACCAGTTCATTTTTGGACGTCATCTGTACTTCTTTCCATGGGGATACCAATACATCTGCTAACTTAAAATGAGATATCACATTATAGAAACTAAGAAATAAATGTTAATATTTTTCCCATTCATAAACTGACTTTACCTTGCCATAAAGATATTTCATGGGAATGGTTCCATATCACTCATTGATAGATACTACAATCCCTAATAGGTTATATCATTAATATCATGGCTACATGTTGTACCCAAGATGTATGAAGGTCGGCTGAAAAGTTCATAGGCTGCAATGTTCATAGGCTGCAATATTCATAGGCTGACCAAAATACTCTCATCGAATGACCAAATGAGGTTTATTTTTCAAAATAGTCTCTGAAAAGAAATAATGCAGTTATTAATAAGAAGAGACAAAATTTATGCATACAAGATTCCACAGCTCTAGCATCAGTTTCATAGTCAGCTGATCATCATAGGCTTCCTATAGCAGTCTTCAAACGCATTCTGTTCAGAGCTTTTTTCTTTCTACTTGGTTCCATGTCTTCCCTGTCGTTTGCAATTCTTCTTCTCCTGATCTTTGTCATAAGATTTATAGGTGTTCAGCTTTGATTTACTTAACAACCCTCTAGTCTTCTTAACATATCATCTGCTCATCTCCACTAACACCTCACTATTTGTTAGTCAATGGCTTCCTTCTGGACATTGGCCCAAAGATCTTTGATGCTTGTAACTTATGTGTATCTAATGTTTATAATGATTCTGAAGCACTTTTGTAAATACTTGGAATTTTTTTTTAGGATATTTACCTTCATTTGTTGTAACTTAGTGCCATATAGCAGGACATATTTGACATTGCTTTAGAAAATTCTCAGCTTAATACATCTAGAAAGAGCCTTTACCTTCTCAACAAGTTTTAAAATGTTGAAGGTTTGGATCACTTTTCAAATTCTCACTTCATCATTCTCCTCTGCTAGTTGCAGATGCCGCAGTTCTTAAATATATGTCTATTGTATAATACATTTATATATTATGATATAATACTACTTTAAAAGATCTGGAATGAAGAGATCTTTTGGCATGCTGGTCTGCCACCTATGATGGAAATCTTCATTGATAGAAATTTACGATATTTGGAACACGTACAACAGATTCCCCAGACAACATCTTTCCTCCCAACTATGAGTGAGGAAAAGAAATCAAGGAAGAAAAAGACTGAGATTCAAAGATACTGCAAAAAGGAAAATGAAGTGGAAACAAATGCCAAACTGAAGCAACCCCTCCCCCATATTTTACCATTGATTTTTTTGGGGGGTCACATATTCCTCAGCTTATATTCAAGCCTATATGGTAAGTAATTTGCCAAAGAAGTACCACTCTGAACAATTGCAGTTGTAGATTATTTAAGGCCAATTTGTTCAGAAAGCCTGAACAAATAAGATATTGTCTACGTGACACAAATTAGAGGATATTTCTTAATTTATATCTTACAGTCAATTCACCTTATATTCCTTGGCAGGGCAGGGCAGGGTGGGTTCTGGGAGGAGGGGGTGCTTCTGTCATTAAAATAAATTATAAGTCATAAATGAATGTAGCTCAACCCCAAAATTTAACCCTTTTCATACATAAGTTCCTGAAACCACCATTGCTTCTACAATACAACTGTTTATTTCAAAATATATGTATATCTGAATATATTCCATCCTGATTAATATATGTATATGTATATCTGAAAATTTTCCATCCTGATTCTATATAAGAACCTTTGTTAAGTTATGTTCCAAATGCTAGTTTAGTAATGAGAAAGTCAGTTATATTATTAAATCTCTACAATGGCGGTGGATTGGCAGTATCGGTAGAGGGTCGGACGCCATGCTTTCCAGCATAGTTACGTCCCTTTATGATCTGAGTTCAAATCCCGCCGAGGTTGACTTTGCCTTTCATCCTTACGGGGTCGATAAAATAAAGTACCAGTAATGCACTGGGTAATTGCTGGCCTTGTGCCTAAAGTAGAAACAATTATTAAATCTCTCCAAATTCTTGATTTTCAAAATTATTTTAAAATCATGAGTAGCATACAAGGGTCGAGTGAAAAGTTCATAAGCTGACCAAGATACTCTGATGGAATGACCAAATGAGGTTTATTTTTCAACATAGCCCTTGGAAAGAAACAATGCAGTTATTCATATGAAGAGTTAAAATTAATGTATACTAGATTTCACAGCTCTAGCATCACTCCTTCATAGTCAGCCTATGAACTTTTCAGCCCACTATTGTATTTCATTAGAAATATGATAACGAAAGGGTTAAAATGTTTTTTTTATTTATATAAAAAATCTTCTGTCATAATTTTGATAAGAACTTTTCTTAGGTATGAAAAAGGCATCTGCCATAGAAATTGTAACTGGCTGATAATATCTGTATCAGATGTCTGTGAATGCTATCCATGGAGGGGAGAGAAGGCTCTGTTTGTGATAATGTTGATTCATTGATTAGAACCAACATACATGGTGCCTGGTGAAGGTGTGTGGTTTAGTGGCCAGTGTTGGGTTCACAATCGTGAGGTTGTGAGTTTGATTCAAAGATGGAATGTGTTGTGTTCTTGAGCAAGACACTTTATTTCACTTTGCTTTAGTTCACTCAACTGGGGCAAATGAGTTGCAACGTCACTAGTGACAAGCTGTATCAGCCTTTGCCTTTCTCATGAGTGACGTGGAGAGAAGAGACTGGTATGTATGGGCAACAGCTGATCTGCCACAAAATCATCGTGTCTGGGTTTGTGCCTTAGAAGGGAAACTTTCTTGGTTCAAAACCCATGATATTCGCGACTGAAGGTTTTTTTTTATATGCCATTAGAAGCATGACATTATCTATGTCGGATGTCTGTGAACACCAAATACAGGTGACCTCTGTTCATGTTGCTGCATACACACTGGTTGAAACCAACTGAACCCATCCTGGGTGAATGAAGGAACAAATATTAGAGCAAGTAATGACTGTAGCAGCAATGGGGGTTTTGAACTTAATCTCATGATTCATAATATAGTAACATCCAACCATTGCTAGCAGGAAGAGAAGACATTAAATTATAATGATAATGATGATAATATGTGTATCCTAACAACTCAGCCAGCTTACTTTAATATATAAAGACAACCACACACACCACACAGCCAGCTTACTTTAATATATAAAGACAACCACGCACCAGTCAGCCAACTTACTTTTATATATAAAGTCATATTTCAAGTATATAGTTGGAAGAACTATGGACATTAATGATGCCATACTAACTCTTCATTTTGTAGAATATTTCATTATGAAGAAGATAGCAGTTATTAATGGATATAGCCCAGGAAGTAAGGAATTACTATAACTGCAATACAACGTCTCTTTCCCATTACATATGTACACTAAAACATCTATAATGGAATAACCATGGATTTCACTTCACAATACCATCTTTATCATTACAAATCAGAATTTATTCTAGAATAATTAATTCTTTGAGATGTTATTATTTCTGAGAATAAAACCAATAATTAGTTGGAATCACAGAGTATTGTTGTTGATGTGGAGTTGGTTGTGGTTGTTGTGGTTGTTGATGTGGTGTTGGTTGTGATTGTTGTTGATGTGGCATTGGTTGTTGTTGTTGTTGTTGTCACCCATATAGGAATAATAAAGGATTATTATTATTACCATCATTACTACTACTACGACTACTACTAGTACTACTACTACTACTACTACTACTAACTACTACTACTACTACTACTACTACTACTACTACTACTACTACTACTACTAACTACCACCACCACCACTTCTACTACAACTACTACTACTACTACTACACCCATCACCATTATTGTTATTAGAGTTACAATTATCATTACTGTCCTTTGAAATCATTATTATTATTATTAGTATTATAATCATCATTATTTGTGTTGTTGTTGTTATTACTATTATTATTATTATTGATATTATTATCATTATTGTTGTCATTATTATTATTACTATTATTATTTCTAATGGCTTTGACTTGACTTGATTGTTGGGTGGGATAATGGAATGCCTCTTGTCATTGGGATATGAGGTGTGAAATACGTTATGAACAGGAAGATAGTATCATCACCACCATCATCATCATCATCTTTGAGAGGAGAGAGGAGGAAAGAGAGAAAGATAATAAAGTAGGTGAATTTACTGTAGGATTATAGTCACACACAGGAAGTAGCTGATTCTAATGAGACAATGGAGTCAGATGACTACCATAGAAATTCCATTACTGGCACTTATGCAAGAGAGCATCTTCCATAAGATGAATTACCAGAAAACCTTCCGACCAGTGGGAAATGAAAACCTATAAATTTATGCTAATCTTTTAAGCATCATAGAAATAGAAATCAAATTAATTATCCCCATTAACCTTTTTTTTCCTATTTTTTTAAATTTTATTTTTATTTATTTATTTATTTTGAAATCATTTTGGATTGACCTGTGTTTTATAGTTTGTAAATTCCTGATAGAAATTGATTTTTTTTTCTTTGAATTTATTTCTATTGATACAGGGAGGTAGATGCATGGTTGTGTGGTTAAGTAGTTTTATTTGCAATCGTGTTCTCTTAGATTCAATCTTACTATCTCACTGTGTGGCACATTGGGCAAGTGGTTTTATTATATATAACATCTATTTTTCCATGCTAGCTTGGGTTAGATGTGTTGTCCCATTGTGAGACCAGTCAGATCAGATAACCGTATTTTCCTCAGTTCTGTATGAGTAAGACACGGTTATCTGATCTGGCTTGTCTCACAACGGGACAAATCATCTAACCTATGCTAGCATGGAAAAATAGATGTTAAAACGTTGATGATGATGATGATTATGAAGTGGATACCAGTAATTGTCTGAGGAATAAAGTATTCTGGTAGGCCACCCATCAACTTTGTAATAAGAAGTCCTCCTTCATGCCTACCTTGAAGAATTCAGCTGGATTCTCTCTGAAAAGAGGTGAGAGAATATGGTCCTGACCTCCTAAATCTAGTCAGAAAATGATCTAATGTACTTAAGATGTATCTAGAGGCGAAAACTAATTGATCTCTCATAGGCTGAGGCCACCAGAGCAATTAAAACATTCAAATGTGGAGAAGACAATATTTGGCCTGAAATGTTAAATGCCTTAAATAGGGAAGGTATGCTCCGATTGATTCGTGTTCTGGGTTGCCTGGATCTCTGGAAAGGTACCAAAGCAATAGCAATTGGGGTCTATAATCCCAAATTTTATAAAATGGTGACAAGAGCCATTGTTCTAATTATAGAAAAATTTCCTTATTAAGTCTTCCCAGGTAAAATCTCACCCAAGTGTCTGGCAAAGAGACATAGGGATATTGTCGAGTCAAAGCTAGCTAACAAACAGTGTGGGGTTTTGCCCCGAATCCAGCACAGTTAACCAAATATTGACTTTGTGAAAGGTCTTTAAGAATCCATGGGAGTATTGCAATTACATTCCATGGACTTGTTGTGGAAAGACCTACAGGAGTATGGGAATGATAGACAGCTTTTTGTTGCCTTCAAGGTTCTATATGAATGCCCTAATACTTCTGTTCAGATAAGTAGTGTTAAGTCAAAACCCTTCAATGTGGCTGTCAGACTCCATCAAAAGTGCATATTGTCAACTCTCCTGTACAGAATCTGGATTGCTAGATATATGGACAAATATATGAAGTGAAAAATTTTACTTCAATAAATTTATAGTTTGCATAAGAGAAACTTTATAATTTATGTTAGTTACTGTCATATGGAAGTGATTAAAGATAAGATTGATATTATAATAATATATTTTTAGAATATAATTACATAAATGTTTGGGATGTATGTACAAATGACATGCTAGATTAAATGTAAGAATAACTGTGGGGCAATAACTATTTCCAGGGGAAAATGTAGGGTTAGGACCCAGGACCTTGTGATTAGAAAGTTAACTTCTTATAGCAACATGACTGAGATAGGAAATGTATTGTGTGTGTGTTTGTCTGTTTACGTGTAGAGAATTACTGGTATGTACAAATATATATATATCATCATCATCATCATCATCATCATCATCATTTAACGTCCATCTTCCACGCTAACATGGGTTTGGACGGGGATTTCCCACTTGAGGCAAGAGTGATTGGCTTGCTCGCATAGGACTGTCTGGCGGGTTTTCTACGGCTGGATGCCCTTCCTAACACCAACCACATTTACAGTGTGGACTGGGAGGTTTTTACTGTGTTACCTACACGGCCACATTACAGCGTGGACTGTGTGTTTTTTTGTCGTGACACCTACATGACCTCATTTATTTAGGACTGGATGTTGTGGTACCAACATACCTTTACATCGAAAAGGGTGGTGTGGATGGGGTGGGGGTGGTGGGATGGGGTGTATTTTGGTAAGAGGTGCCTACTGACTGTAGGTTTCACTTTGCACTTAGGCAAGGCAGGTCTTCTGTATTACTGCGTAGCGCCAAAGATCTCGGTCCAGTGACATTGTCTTGGTGAGGTGTAAGTGTGGGAGGTCGGAATTTATCAAGTCGTCCCAGGTTTTTCTGGATCTGCCTACTCCGTGGCTACCGTCTATTTTGATCACCCTGCACTTTTTTATACAGCTGTCGTCTTTCATGCGCATCACGTGACCATACCAATGTAGTCTTCTCTCGAGTAAACAGCATCTGATCCCTCTTATTCCTAATTTCTCACTTAGTTCATTTATGCTTTGCCGTTCACGTATATTACTATTACACATCCAACGGAGCATGCAAGCTTTGTTCCTCTCCAGTCTGCGTATATCCTCTGCACACAATGCCCAAGTCTCACTGCCATGTAACATTGCTGTTCATAAGCAGGCATCATACAGCCTGCCTTTCATTTTTAGAGAGAACCCTTTAGTGGTCAATAGTGGTATAAGCTCTCTGAACTTTTTCCATCCCGTTTTGACTCTAGCTACTGTACTTTCAGAGCACCCTCCACCACTGCTGATTTTGTCACCCAGGTAATGGAAGGTGTCCACTATCTCTATAGAACCATCTGTGCAATGGAATGAGCTAGTATTATATGTACAAATATATATATATATATATATATATATACGTGTACAAATATATATACATATCATCATCATCATCATCATCATAATAATTGTTTCTACTTTAGGCACAAGCCCAGCAATTACCCAGTGCATTACTGGTACTTTATTTTATCAACCCCGTAAGGATGAAAAGCAAAGTCAACCTCGGCGGGATTTGAACTCAGATCGTAAAGGGACGTAACTATGCTGACCCTCTACCGATACTGCCAATCCATCATCATCATCATAATAATAATATATATACACACACACAAAGCCACATGGTATATTATTATGGTTGAATGGACTCTTAGTTGTATAGTTATGTTGTGTATATATTATAACAGATATATACAATAGATATCAATACTGAATATATAACTTCATTATATGAACTCTCCAAGTCAAATATAATATAGCCATACTGTGGTATCTTAGAGTAGATATATATTCTAAATTTATAAGGAGGACGTTTTGTAAAAGGCAGCTTGGATAAATCTCAGAGTTAATAGAATAATTTAGCCAAGAGTGCGGTGATGAAACCAAGATAGGAACGGAATGGGTGTTGGTAAGAGATCGGTAAAGAAGTTTGATGAGCCAATGTTATTTGAAGCCCAGCCAAAAGTGATTGAATGAAACTAGTAGTATAGAGAGATTACAAAAACGACCAGTATTCTTTTCAATAAAATTCATAAGGAATCAAAGTTAATCTAAAGGATAACAGCAAAGATTAATGTTATAAACCCTCTTCTCACTACTGAGATGGAATTTTCTTCGATGAAATTTCAAAGCCAATAATAACAGCATCAATCAGGCTTATTGTTTTCACTACTTTCTTCTCCATGTATTTTTATTTTATTTATTTCTGCATTCACTCATTCATTTGTTCGCTGGTTCAGTCATTCTGAATATCATCATATTCATTTAAATGAAAATGTAACCTTAGAAATAGTCAGAATATGTACTCTGATGTTGACACAAGAAACACATCTATCAAAACACAGTGAAGAAAATGAGACAATTAAGATTACAATGACTCTGACCAGCCGAATATTGATCCATCTTTCACTAGGTTGGTTCACTGTATCATGAATGCAGAGCTAACTGGCCATGTGCTTTCAATGATCTCCCCTCACCTCCTTCCCCTTTCCTCTTCTTCTTTGTCCTTTTTCTTTGGTGTTGGTGGTGGTGGTGTTGTTGTTGTTGTTGTTGTTGTTGTTGTTGTTCTTCTTCTTCTTCTTCTTCTTCTTCTTCTTCTTCTTCTTCTTCTTCTTCTTCTTCTTCTTCTCCTCCTCCTCCTCCTCCTCCTCCTCCTCCTCACATACACAATACGGGAGTGAAATAATTACAGTGTCTGTTTTATGCTGCCAATTCAAAAGGTTCATAGTTGTTATCCTCTGGCTCTGACTTACTAACTAGCTACTTTAGAGGCAAAGAATTATTATTATTAGTAGTTTGTAGTCTACCAACATTTTCAAGACTCATTTATTTGTGGTTTCAGTGAACTACAGTAATATATCTTTTTTTTTTCCAATCAATTTTCCGTCTTATCATTCCAAGATTACATTGTTATTGGAGAGAACCAAAACCATTCTAATATTATTCATTGGCAACAAAGCTAAATGTTTGAAATATCTTTGACAAAAGCAGTTTACATTCATGTCAGCAAAATTCAATGAAATTACACGTGGAAAAGTTATTTTAGTCTCATTATACAGAGTGAGTCATAAGTGACAGGGCAGTCATCAATGCATTTTTATTACAAGGTTCACAGATAACTTTTTGAACATCCACTTTTTGAAAATATTGAGGAACAGGTTGAAAACTTACTTTACTCAATACTTACTATTGTACAGAAAAGGCTTTATCTCATTGTTATTTATTTTGAGAACAATACCTTAATGTCAGTATGAGCAGCTAGTTATGACTGGTTTAAATAGAAACAGGTGAGAGAATTATGGCCAGATATGGCTGGTTTAAATGCTAAAGGGTTAATCATATTTTTTAACTACTTTTGTTTTATGTATTTATAGTTTTATAATGAATGACTAGAATGTTAATAGATAATATCATTTGGATAATTGTTTGATTCCCAGGTTACTTATAACTCAGCCTGTATATATAAAAAAAGATATACATATATTTATAAAAACAACAACAAAACTGTTTTATTCACACCATGAGATAAATGATAAAGGAATATAACAGATTTTGTACATTTTTTAATGACAGAAATGACTCTTTGATGTAATTATTTCAATTTTAACACACAGTCCCTCAAATCATCTCATCTAACAAACAAGTACAACTTCAAAAATATTCGCTGCCTTTCTTTACAAAAGTATTAGTACAGTGGGTACTAATTAGTATTCTTAATGTTGGCAGCCAGAAAATTATTTAACCTATTAAAATTACATCTGTAATGAAAAGAAGAATTAGTAATGCCAACGATAATTTATGTAAATATGTAAAAAAAGAGGTGATGGAAGACTTTTCCAAAATCTAAATTCATTAAAACTTTCCCATTTCAAAAAACATATATAAGTAAAACCAACTTATTTTAGTCTAGCTTATATCTGCCACAAATCAAAAGATTTTGGCTTAAGTTTGATATGTTCAATTCCTTCTCTGAGTTGATATTTTATCTTTATATTTTATCCTTTCATTGAGATGTCTAACTATTCAAGACAAATAACATTTTAATTGATATATATATATATATATATATAGAATGAGAAAATACAAAGTAGTTTAGATGTTAAAGTCCTTTATTGATTAGGCCGTGATACATATTTTGATGACAACAGTGGCCACGTGATTCCACGTGTACCCAGTGCCATCATCTCATCAGACAGTTTCTTACATAATAAGGTTACAATCAGGAGGTAATCCAAAATTGAAGTGACAAGGGAATAGACAAACACGATGTTCATGAAGCGAATGTTGTCATCGAAATATGTATCACGTCCTTATCAATAAAGGACTTTATCATCTAAACTACTTTGTATTTCCTTATTCTAAAAATACTTCGTCATTTGTATGTGGAAAAATGTACGCTGAGTTCTCAAATTGAATTACATCAATGTTTGCCATATATATATATATCATCATCATCATCATCATCAGGTTTAGCGTCCGTGTTCCACGCTTGCATGGGTTTGGACGGGGGTTTTCCCACTTGAGACAAGAGTGGTTGTCTTGCTCGCATAGGACTGTCTGGCGGGTTTTCTACAGCTGGATGCCCTTCCTAACACCAACCACATTTACAGTGTGGGTCTGGGAGGTTTTTACCGTGTTGCCTACACGGCCACATTACAGCGTGGACTGTCTGGCGGGTTTTCTACAGCTGGATGCCCTTCCTAACACCAACCACATTTACAGTGTGGGGCTGGGAGGTTTTTACCGTGTTGCCTACACGGCCACATTTACAGCGTGGACTGTGTGTTTTTTTGTCGTGACACCTACACGATCTCATTTGTTTCGGCCTGGATGTTGTGGGACCAACATAACTGTACATTGAAAGGGGCGGTGTGGATGGGGTGGAGGTGGTGGGACGGGGGGGGGGGGTGTTTTGATAGAGATGCCTACTGACTGTAGTAGGTTTTTACTTTGTATTTAGGTAAGGCGGGTCTTCTCTATTACTGAGTACCGCCAAAGGTCTCGGTCCAGTGACATTGTCTTGGAGAGGTGTAAGCGTGTGAGGTCGGAATTTATCAGCTCGTCCCATGTTTTTCTGGGTCTGCCTACTCCGTGGCTACCGTCTATCTTTATTGCCCTGCACTTTGTTATACAGCTGTCGTCTTTCATGCGCATCACGTGACCGTACCAACGTAGCCTTCTCTCGAGTAAACAACATCTGATCCCTCTTATTTCTAATTTTTTCCTTAGTTCGTTTATGCTTTGCCGTTCACGTATATTACTATTGCACATCCAGCGGAGCATGCAAGCTTCGTTCCTCTCTAGTCTGCGTATATCCTCTGCACACAATGCCCAGGTCTCACTGCCATGCAGCATTGCTGTTCGTATGCAGGCATCGTATAACCTGCCTTTCATTTTTAGGGAGAACCCTCTAGCGGCTAATAGTGGTATAAGCTCTCTGAACTTTTTCCATCCAGTTCTGACTCTAGCTACTGTACTTTCAGAGCACCCTCCCCCACTGCTGATTTTGTCACCCAGGTAACGGAAGCTGTCCACTATTTCTATAGAACCCTCTGCGCAGTTGAAGGAGCTAGTATTTTGTGGGCACTTGCTGCTACTTATTGCACCAGAGCACCGGCCACATGTAAAATCTATGTTCTTAGTTAGCTTACCTGTGATCCCACTACATCTTTTATGCACCCATACTTTGCATTTGGGATATAAAATGGAGTTTCTACCTACGCCTTTCCTACACCCTGAGCATGGCCATTTCCCAGATGGGACTGCCGCCATATTTTCTTTCCTACAAACTAGAACTTTTGTCTTAGCCAGGTTAATTTTAAGGCCTTTTGATTCTAGGCCGTGCTTCCATGTTTGGAATTTCTTCTCTAGTTCGGTCATTGATTCAGCTATGAGCGTTAGATCATCTGCGTATAGGAGTTCCCATGGGCAGCCGGTCTTGAACTCCTCTGTTATAGCCTGAAGGGCAATAATAAATAGTAGGGGGCTAAGAACAGAGCCCTGATGGACACCAACTTTTACGCTAAACTCTTCACTATATTCGTTGTTAATTCTAACCTTACTGACTGTTTCTTTATACATGGCTTGTATAGCTCTCACAAGCCATTCGTCAACACCTAGTTTTCTAAGAGACCACCAGATAATGGAACGGGGAACTCTGTCGAAGGCTTTCTCCAAGTCGACGAAAGCTAAGTATAGGGGTTTACTTTTAGCTAGGTACTTCTCCTGTAGTTGTCGTACAATGAAAAGAGCGTCTGTGGTACTTTTGCCTGACACAAATCCGAACTGCATTTCATCTAGATCAATTCTCTCTCTGATTAGTTGCGCTATTACTTTTTCCGTGACCTTCATGACCTGGTCGATTAATTTAATGCCTCTATAGTTACTCCTATCTAGGGCATCTCCTTTTCCCTTATAGCAGTTAACGATGATGCTGCTACGCCAGTCCTTCGGAACAACCCCATTCTGTATGACTTGGTTAACTATCCGGGTGACCATGGTGTGTCCCACCGAACCAGATGCCTTCAGCATCTCAGCAACTATTTCCGAAGGACCAGCCGCCTTACCCGTCTTCATATCTTTGATTGCCTTGCTTATTGTACTACCCTGGACTAACACTGCTGGTCCCTCTATTGGGTCGATGTGGGGGAGACTGTCTTTCTCCCATTTGTTCTCCTCATTTAGAAGCCTTTCGTAGTGACACTTCCAAGCTACCTTCTTATCAGCGTCGGTGATGGCAAGTATGCCATCATCGTTAAGCACACACTTCTCCCCGACAATATCACGGTTTTCCTTGACACATTGCCTGGCAATCCTGAACACCTCACGTTTTTGGTCCTCACGTTTTTGGTCCTCACGTTGTAGAACATGCTTGAACTTTCTTTATATATATATATATATATATATATGCTGTGCCAAGAGTTTCTGAAGAATAGATCAAGGAAATACAGAGCTCTATGTAATTTACAGAGTGCCAAAGTATATTATATAAAAAAGTTCTCAAGACAAATGCATGTTACCTAAGGTTTCCATTCAACCATCTTAGTTTTGCCTGAAGATAACTAAACTAGCAGATAGAGAATGGTGGTTGTATTTTGAAACCTTAGGTAGCATGAATTTGTG
The DNA here is from genome assembly GCA_964016885.1 of Eledone cirrhosa. Taxonomy (NCBI): domain Eukaryota; kingdom Metazoa; phylum Mollusca; class Cephalopoda; order Octopoda; family Eledonidae; genus Eledone; species Eledone cirrhosa. Next base: position 83,024 of record CAXHJY010000795.1, read on the forward strand.
TTGAGATTTTATATATATATATAGATAAAAAGAGCTTAACACATAAACGATGCAGTAGGGTTTATTTCTAGTATTTACATGTTTCATTGCCTGCTGTGTGTTTTATCCAGTCTTGAAATTGCTATTCTCAATTATCAATCGAGAAAAATCAAATTCAAATACAGAGGAATATTTCTTACTATGTACATGGATATCTCATATATCTATATCACCGTTTAATGGCTATTTTCTACACTAGCATGGGTTAGATGCTCATACAGAACTGATTTGGGCTTGGTTTCTACAACTGCATGCTCTTCTTAATGCCAACCACATTTATTGTGTGTACTGGGTGCTTTTTTCGTGACACTTACATCACCACTTTACTGTGTGTACTGGGTACTTTTTGTTGTGACACCTATATGACCACTTTACAGTGTTATACAGGGTGTGGGCGGTAGTTGAGGACAGATTTATGGTTAAAAAAACACTTTTATAATAACAGAAAAAAACTGAATTCTTATAAAAATAACATAAACATAAAGCTAAATTATCAATTTAATAATTTCATTCAATAAAACTACCATAAGCATCAATAACTGCTTCTACACAGGGTCAAAATCATTTGCAAGCTCGGATTAAGTGGTCCTTGTTCATATTGGACATGACTCGAATTATGGCAGCTTTCAAAGAATCTTTGGTGCTATGGAGGTGTTCATTGACATTTTTCTCAACGATGCTCCATACATAGTAGTCCAGTGGATTGAGATCTGGAGAATTAGGAGGCCAAATGTTGGGGGTGATGTGATCATGCAAATTGTCAGCCATCCATTCTTGTGTCATTTGAGCCTTGTGTGATGGTGCAGAATCTTGTTGAAAGAGGCCTTACATTGCATACACTGTTGATCCAAGGCTTAACAACTTTATCCAGAACCTCAATATATGCAGCAGTATTCACCCTAAGGCCTTGTGGAAAAAAGTGAGGAGGCATCACATGTTCTTCATTGCTAACAATACCCAAAACCATGACACTTGCAAGAATTTTGTGTGCATTACTCTTGTGTGCATTACTCTTGGAACCTCACAAGGGTCTGCACATAGCTACCTGACATTTCTTCTATTAGTTTTGTGGTCCTGGTCAAAGTTTTTCTCATCTGAGAAAAACCAAATCACACCATCTTCTGATGGATTTTTAAGTTTGTTTAAAAGTCTTTTGGATCTGATTAAACGCTTTTCTTTTGTTTTTTCTGACATGAATCGACCTCTCCTCATCACATAAGATTTGTATCTGATGTCTTCATGCACAACATTTCTGATTGTTTTTTCTGACACACCAAAATCTTTTGCAATTGACCTCATTGATTTTCCTGGACTGTCATCAATGTTTTGCTTAACTTCCTGAATAAATTCAGGTGTCCTGATAGAATCAGTGTTTGGAAAGTTTTTTACGTTTTGTTACAGGTAATACACTTCCATCTTCTTTCTCTAACTCACACCGAATCTTGTGGACAAAAGATCTTGCAACTTTCAGAAAACGAGAAATTTTTAAATCCCTATGCTTAGACTTCAAAGCCACAATCACAGCATGCCTTTTCATTTCATTAGAAAGCATAGTTATTTTCATTGTTATTTTCTGAAATGGAAGTTCAATAAAAATTAGTCAAATAAAATATTAACTAAAAATACATGTGTCCTCAAATACCGTCCGCACCCTGTATATAAATAAATATATATATATATTGGATCTCAGGAATTTTACCCACCCTAGATCATCATCATCATCATCATCATCATCGTTTAACGTCCATGTTCCACGCTTGCATGGGTTTGGACGGGAATTTTCCCACTTGAGGCAAGAGTGGTTGTCTTGCTCGCATAGGACTGTCTGGCGGGTTTTCTACAGCTGAATGCCCTTCCTAACACCAACCACATTTACAGTGTGGGGCTGGGAGGTTTTTACCGTGTTGCCTACACGGCCACATTACAGCGTGGACTGTGTGTTTTTTTGTCATGCCACCTACACGATCTCATTTGTTTCGGCCTGGATGTTGTGGCACCAACATAACTTTACATTGAAAGGGGCGGTGTGGATGGGGTGGGGGTGGTGGGACGGGGGTGTATTTTGTTAGAGATGCCTACTGACTGTAGTAGGTTTTACTTTGTATTTAGGTAAGGCGGGTCTTCTCTATTACTGAGTACCGCCAAAGGTCTCAGTCCAGTGACATTGTCTTGGAGAGGTGTAAGTGTGTGAGGTCGGAATTTATCAGCTCGTCCCAGGTTTTTCTGGGTCTGCCTACTCCGTGGCTACCATCTATCTTTATTGCCCTGCACTTTGTTATACAGCTGTCGTCTTTCATGCGCATCACATGACCATACCAACGTAGCCTTCTCTCGAGTAAACAACATCTGATCCCTCTTATTTCTAATTTTTTCCTTAGTTCGTTTATGCTTTGCCGTTCACGTATATTACTATTACACATCCAGCGGAGCATGCAAGCTTCGTTCCTCTCTAGTCTGCGTATATCCTCTGCACACAATGCCCAGGTCTCACTGCCATGCAACATTGCTGTTCGTATGCAGGCATCATACAACCTGCCTTTCATTTTTAGGGAGAACCCTCTAGCGGCTAATAGTGGTATAAGCTCTCTGAACTTTTTCCATCCAGTTCTGACTCTAGGTACTGTACTTTCAGAGCACCCTCCCCCGCTGCTGATTTTGTCACCCAGGTAATGGAAGCTGTCCACTATTTCTATAGAACCCTCTGCGCAATTGAAAGAGCTAGTATTTGTGGGCACTTGCCGCTACTTATTGCACCAGAGCACCGGCCACATGTAAAATCTATGTTCTTAGTTAGCTTACCTGTGATCCCACTACATCTTTTATGCACCCATACTTTGTATTTGGGACATAAAATGGAGTTTCTACCTACGCCTTTCCTACACACTGAGCATGGCCATTTCCCGGAAGGGACCGGCGCCTTATTTTCTTTCCTACAAACTAGAACTTTAGTCTTAGCCAGGTTAATTTTAAGGCCTTTTGATTCTAGGCCATGCTTCCATGTTTGGAATTTCTTCTCTAGCTCGGCCATTGATTCAGCTATGAGCGTTAGATCATCTGCGTACAGGAGTTCCCATGGGCAGCCGGTCTTGAACTCCACTGTTATAGCCTGAAGGGCAATAATAGTAGGGGGCTAAGAACAGAGCCCTGATGAACACCAACTTTTACACTAAACTCTTCACTATATTCATTGTTAATTCTAACCTTGCTGACTGTTTCTTTATACATGGCTTGTATAGCTCTCACAAGCCATTCGTCAACACCTAGTTTTCTAAGAGCCCACCAGATAATGGAACGGGGGACTCTGTCGAAGGCTTTCTCCAAGTCAGCAAAAGCTAAGTATAGGGGTTTACTTTTAGCTAGGTACTTCTCCTGTAGTTGTCGTACAATGAAAAGAGCGTCTGTGGTACTTTTGCCTGACACAAATCCGAACTGCATTTCATCTAGATCAATTCTCTCTCTGATTAGTTGCGCTATTACTTTTTCCGTGACCTTCATGACCTGGTCGATTAATTTAATGCCTCTATAGTTACTCCTATCTAGGGCATCTCCTTTACCCTTGTAACAGTTAATGATGATGCTGCTACGCCAGTCCTTCGGAACAACCCCATTCTGTATGACTTGGTTTACTATCCGGGTGACCATGGTGTGTCCCACCGTTCCAGAGGCTTTCAGCATCTCAGCAACTATTTCCGAAGGCCCAGCCGCCTTACCCGTCTTCATATCTTTGATTGCCTTACTTATTATACTACCTTTGACTAACACTGCCGGTCCCTCTATTGGGTCGATGTGGGGGAGACTGTCTTTCTCCCATTTATTCTCCTCATTTAGAAACCTTTCGTAGTGACACTTCCAAGCTACCTTCTTATCAGCGTCAGTGATGGCAAGTACGCCATCATCATTAAGTACACACTTCTCCCCGACAATATCACGGTTTTCCTTGACACATTGCTTAGCAATCCTGAACACCTCACATTTTTGTTCCTCGTGTTGTAGAACATGCTTGAACTTTCTTTCCTCTGCTTCTCTTCTTGCGAAGTACAATTGTCTCCTAGCTTCCCTCCTGGCCACTTGATAGTCTTCTCTACTTCCCCCATCTCGCCATACTTTCCAAGCCTGCTTTTTGGCCTTAATTGACTCCTCCACCTTACTGTTCCACCACCATGTTACTCTCCTCCTACCTACAGGCCTGCTCCAGCCACAGACTTCGTCTGCTGCCGTCAGCAGGTTTGCTTTCAGGAATTGCCACTGTTCCTCTATATTATACGACTCTAATTGTTCTTCCTTACTGTCGAAAGCATCAAGTAACATGCTTTGAAATTTATTTCTGGCTGTGGGGTCCTTTAACTTCCATATTTTTCTCCTGAGGATAGTCCTCTTCTGTTGTCTAATACGTCTCGTCCTGACTATGAGGTCGCTAATTAGCAGTCTATGTTGGGAGGTGCATTCTTCATGGGGGAGGGATTTAGTGTTAGATATATATATATATACTAAGAGAATGGCCCGGTGTTGCTCTGGCTCCTAAACATAGATTGGCAAGTTTATCCTTCCTTTCTGAAACAGTACAGAGAAGTACAGAATACCTTGGCCTGGAGATGGTGTCTACATTTTGTGCTTATAAAAAAAAATTGTCATAGATTACCAGGGGTTTAATTTAATTGGGTGCTTGAGAGTAAAATGTTCAACCCACGAAAGCCAAGACAATAGGGTTAAGTAAAAAGGCATTCGACAAACTGAACATGTATTTATTGTGCTATGGTACAATGAAAGCAATAGTTACAGAGCAGTAAGCATGTGGGACTGCAGTGGTGAAGAGCATGAAGGAATTTAGTTGGATACTTTTAAGGTTACAAAAATCTACCCAATCTGATATAGACCGAACTGTTATATCGGATGCCGAATGCTTCGGAGTTACTATTGGTGTCACCATCAACAATTTCAAGGGATGTACATTTAAGTAGGGATGATATAGTCTATAAAGAGAGGTAACTCTTTCAAAATACTAAAGAGTTTTCTCTCTTGAACATTGTAGACAAAATTGCTGAACTAACTGACAAAAAGGGCTTAAAGTTTTAGTGAAAAAAAACGCCTTTAACAACAGAAAATTGAAAAATAAAAGCTGCTGTTAATATCTTTAGACCGCAAGGAATATATAAATGCAAGTTTGAATTCAATCGGAGTAGAAATGTGGATTTGTATAGACTTTGCTAAAATTAGGACACACACACAGACAACTTCAGTTTTATATACATATATATATATATATATATATATATATATTATATACACACACAAACACACATGTATAAGTTGCATCAGTAGATAAGTCATTTCTCTGTTTTCTGTACAATATTTACAATAATCATCATCATCATCATTGTTTAACATCTGGTTTTCCATGCAAACATAGGTTGGCTGGGTCATCACAGATGAGTAAATCTGGACTCATCATCACCACTTCCACCACCACCACCACATTTTTTACCTCCTCCACCATCACCAACACTATCACCACCACTACCACCTCCAACAACACTATTACCACCTCCACCATCACCAACACTATCACTACCGCTACCAACACTATTACCACCGCCATCATCACCAACACTATCACTACCACCACCACCAACACTATTACTACCTCCACCCTCACCAACACTATCACCATCACTACCACCACTACCAATACTATTACCACCGCCATCATCACCAACACTATCACCACCACTACCACCTCCACCAACACTATCACCACCACTACCACCTCCACCAGCACTATCACCACAACTATCACTTCCACTAGCATTATTACGACCTCCACCATCACTAACACTATCACTACCACCACCACCTCCACCAACACTATCACTACCACCACCACCTCCGCCAACACTATCACCACCACTACCACCTCCACCAACACTATCACCACCACTACCACCTCCACCAACACTATCACCACCACTACCACCTCTACCAACACTATCACCACCACTACC
>CAXHJY010000796.1:5000-15000 GCA_964016885.1 Eledone cirrhosa
ATATTGTATAAAAAGGATGACGTTTTGAATTCATTTTTGTAGCTGAATGAACTGAACGTGAAGTAAAGTGTCTTAGCTAAGGACACAATGTACCACCGTGAATCAAACTCACGACCTTACGATCGTGAGCTGAACACTCTAACCACTAAGCTACACTAAGCCTTCCCTGGGGCTAAGCACTGATCATTAAACCCCTCTTAATGGTTTGTCAGGGTTTTAGATGAGGACAATATGATAAGAATGAAGCTATTAATTCTCCTTTTACAGCAACAAGCTTTGTGTCTAACAAGTCGACATTATAACAGTGTTTTAATTAACCTCATGTTCTATACAGATTTCACCTCTCTTCCTTTTCAGGTAAAAATACACAGTGAAACAAACCTTATCATGGTCAACATCAAGTAGTAGATGAACCTATATATTTGTTGTTACATTTATTCCGTCTTGTGTCTATTCTCTTCTCAACAACAACCACAACAACAACTACAACAACAACAACAACTTATTTCTAGTCTTGTACGATTTCCAAGTAACCTGAGAGAACAGGCAGCTGACTCTTATGATGTTGGCATCGGAGTGATAAATGGTTTGAAGAAGCTGCCGACATTTTAACAACCGTTTCTGAAAATCGGATTTGCTATTTGTGTCTACTAATCTATTGTGAGATCTTTATTTCAACAAATCTTATTTAGTAAACGCAGCAGCAGCAGATAATACGGCAGACGAATCAATGGCGGGGTCTATTAAGAAGCACTACAGCTTGTAGAATCCTTCTGTAACAAGTGACGTTCGTTTTCTCTCTTATTATCATCACAGTGAACCGGGGACCGTCTCCCATTACTTCCCTTCATTCTTTCTATTTATTATTTACTGTTGTAGTTTGGGGCAATAAGCCATTGAATGAGACAGTCAATCTAGATGACAGAATCCAGGTTTATGACCTTGTGTCCAAGGAAATCGATAAATCTGCTGAATGGTTAGCGAAGAATTAGGCTAACGACATGAAGGCATCTAATGCTTATGCATGCGCAGACGTTTGCATATTGTTTGATAGCGTTCAGACATGTTTTACTTTGAATGCATAAGTATACATACATACACATACAGACACACATTTACATATGTATATATATATATATATATATATGTGTGTATGTATATATATATATATATATATACATACATATATATATATATATGACTGTATGTATATATACATATATATATGTATATAAATATATATGTATATGTATGTATATATATATACATATATATATATACATATATATATATATATTTATATACATATATATATGTATATATGTATATATACATACAGTCATAGATATATGTATGTATATATATATATACATAGATATATATATATAGATATATATAAATATATATGTATATATATATATATATATGTATATACATATATATATACATATATACATACATATATATATATATATATATATATATATATATATATATATATATATATATATATATATATATATATATATATGTCTGTATATATATATATATATACATACATATATATATATGACTGTATGTATATATACATATATATATGTATATAAATATATATGTATATGTATGTATATATATGCATATATATATATATATATGCATATATATATATATACATATATATATATATATACATATATATATATATACAAATATGTATATAGAGAGAGAGACATACATATATAAATAAATGTATGTGTGCCTGTGTGAACCTCTATATGCATGTACGTGCGTTGCGTTTATGTGTCTGGTGTAGGGTAGTAGAGAAGGAGTCTCGTCTTTCAGACTGTAAGTCTAAGACTACATGACACGGCCACGTGAGTGACGATGATGAAATCATGTTAATTTCCACTTTTCTGATACACTGTTCGCTGTTTTTCATTGGCTTAAGTCTTGTGGAAATAATTACGTCAAATTGAGTAACATCAGAGATTGATAAATATATAGGTTTTTAAAGAGGCGATGGAAATATACCAATGAACGGAAATATAAAGGAATGATATACGTCTTAGGAGAAGAAGCCTATAGAATCGACCTCCGTCGGTTTTAACGATGCGAGTTCTAGTTGTTCGATCAACATAGAACGGTCTGATCATGGAAGTAACGTGTAACCTTTTAACCTAATAACATGTTTCTAAAGGAGCGGATCATTAGGGGACGGCTGCTTCCGATAGGAATTGCTGAAAGAAGAAGAAGATTTTTTTTTTGCAGAGAAGGATAGAAAGTGAGAGAACGTAAGTGAAAAAGAGATATGGAGGAAGAATCAAACCCTAGTATTAAACTGGTATATTTTTATCAATCTCTGACCTCGGTGGATTTCGAACTGGAAGAGTAGAAAGCCGAAATAAATACCACAATCATTCTATTCAACGTTTTAACGGCTCTGCCAATTCTCACCATTATAAATGTTGGCACCATCGCTAATTAATGGTTTCTTATATAGGCACAAGACAGCAATTTGAAAGGAAGGAGTAAGTCGATTTAAATCGACACCAGTGCATTACTGGTACTTTATTTTATCGACTCCGTAAGGATAAAAGGCAGAGTTAACCTCGGCGGGATTTGAATTCAGACCGTAAAGGACCATAACTCTATGTTGCAAAGCATCATATCTGACGCTCTATTTTGGCACAAGGCCAGCAATTACCCCAGTGTATTACTGGTACTTTATTTTATCGACCCCCGTAAAGGATGAAAGGTAAAGTTGAACCTCGGTGGGATTTTAACTCAGACCGTAAAGGGCCGTAACTCTATGCTGCAAAGCATGGCGTCCGACCCGCTACCGATACTGCCAATCCACCGCCCTTAGTTAATTAATAGAAGCTCGTCAGTTTGGGATTGAAACTTAAATAACCTGTCAAAATAAATAGATCAATCACAAATCCTATATATTAGAAGATATTGTCCTCTGTAGCTCAGCATCCCGCTTTAAGTAAACACCTACAAGAGATGGATAAAACCGTGAAATATGTATACATCGCTTATAGACGGATACTGAGTTGGCCCCGATATGATCAGAGCTTACAATACTTACGGCGAGACTATATTTTTGTTTGTTATAGGTAAACATATTGTAAGTGACAATTGCCTCTATATACATCTCTGTCTCTATAGTGTCTAATGCACACACATACATAGACATACAGACACACAGACACACGCACACACACACACACACACACACTCACACATATATATATATATATGTGTGTGTGTGTGTGAGTGTGTGTGTGTATATATATGTGTGTGTGTGATACATACATATATATATATATATATATACATATATATATTATATATACACACACACACACACGCACACACATATATATATATATATATATACCTATACATTAATACATTAGTTATAAAAATCTTTGTCATATACAACTCGAAATTATTGCATACGTATTTGAAAAATAACCTTATACAACAATGTATATGTATACATTGTTATACAACAATATACACACATTTTGTAGGGGGACCGCGGGTTATATTGTGAGACATCAAGTGATAATCAAAACCATCCCCTCTCTATGAGTCTTATTTCGTGTGCAATGTATAATTTGACAAGAATAGTTTTGCATACGTGTCAAGAAAAATAAGAAAATATACATAAAATTTTCAATAAAATTTTTTATTTTATAAATTTATTTATTTATTTTATTTATAGAAACGAATGAAGTGAAAATTGTAAATTTGTTTCGGTTTAGATCCTAAAATTATTGATTCAAGTGGAATTTCAAAAATGCTTATAGTAACAGTTTCTATGAGCGTTAGCAAAAGAATCCGAATTTTAGCAGCTTCTGCTCAAAATTTGCATTAAACACTGTTCTGCATTAAGCATTCGTACGCTAATGAAAACGCATGTAACCATTACAAAAACATGTCTGTAAGTAGCTGAAACCCCTCGAATTTTCTTTCTTTTCTTTCATTTTTGACGGGGTTTTTTGTTTGAAAAGGGAATGCTATGAAATAAAACGTACATGGTGTCTACAGATAGAAGCTTATGATCTCTATATATTTTTCAAATAATGTTTAATTTACCGGCTTTCTAAAATTTTGTTACGCCTATGTCTAAGCTATATAATCAATTCTCAAAAGCCAGACGCTATGTATTAAAAGCCTTTTTTTAAGCAAACCCCTATTTTTTTGCCTTTCATTTACAAGGTATCATTTTAACATTGCTATGTTTTGTATCAATCTAAACATTGAATTACGTACGTTACATAGATATAAGTGGCAAAATCATAAATTGCTGATTTTTATACACAATTTTTGAATGGATTTATACTTTGTTAAATAAGAATAGAATATTCAGTGACATAACTCGTATATACCGTGGACACCCGTCACTTACGACGATGAGTGTTCCAGTTCTTTTTCTAACAACGGAATAGCCTGCTCATGAAATTAACTTGAAAATGGCTGAGAATTCCACACATCCGTGCCCCACTCAAGGGAAATAAAATATGACAGAGTTTGAGACACGGCTGGCTCATTTTTATTAACTGAGTGGAGCGGAGCAATGGAAAATTTCAGGGCATGTTCAATGACACAACAGCCTGCCAGGAATCGAAATCATGATCTTACAACCATAAGCCATTTGGTAGAGTACAAAGAACTAAACTAATCACTACAAATAAATTAACCAAATTTGCTCTCAAAATTCAGAAATGCTTCCACCGCCCCTGAAGGGCACTACTTACTTTATAGTAAATAAATAACGTGGTAGTACTCTTGAAACCTCATCGTCAGTTTCTGTTAAATACTTACTGCACACTGCCTACCAAACAATTTAATTCTACTGTAGGTTTTGTTTAAGCTTGTTACAAAAACAAAATATAAAACAATGAAACCAACGAATTTCAGCCTATTAAGGGTGTATGTAGCTAGAAAATGTTGGAAAGTTATTTTTCAGCTGCAGAAAAATAAAGCTCGTTAAGACATTGGTGTCTAGGGAAGAGTTTTAATTAAATTTGATGAAATGATGTATCGAGAGAATTGTCTTAATCATTGTATACGTTAGGGCCGATTGAAGAGTCTCTATGTACAATAATTTCGCTTTCAGCAAGCAAATCACAATTAATTGGAAGAAAAAGAAAGAAAAGAAAATCGTTCTATATATAGATCGATTCTTTCTGACAAAATTATAAATAAAATTAAATGAAAGCAAAATAAAATGAAACAAAAAAGGAAATATATATATATATACGTATATATATATATATATATATATATATACGTATATATATATATATATATACGTATATATATATATATATATATATATATATATATATATATATATATATATATACGTATATATATATATATATATATATACGTATATATATATATATATATATACGTATATATACGTATATATATATTTATATATATATATATGTATATATACGTATATATACGTATATATATATTTATATATATATATATACGTATATATACGTATATATATATTTATATATATATATATATATATATATATATATATATATATGTATACATGTGTGGATGCAAAAAAGGAAATATATATGAATATATATATATATATATATATATATATGTGTGTGTGTATATATATATATATATATATGTGTGTGTATATATATATACATATATATATATATATATATATAAATGTGTATGCGTGTGTGTGTGTGCCTGTATGTATGTATCTATGTATGTATGTATGTATATTTGTGTATTAGTGTTCGTAGAGTCTTTTTTCAAACAACAATGTTTCAGCACTGTCATTGAAAAGGTGATAGCTACATATAAATAACGACAACAATAATAATAACAACGGAGATAAATTTTCTAACTTGGAAATTAGAAATTTGTATTTAAAACGCAGTAAAAGTTAAAGTCGTTTCTAAGTATCAATTTAAAAGGTGTGAACACAACAACTCAAAAGAAGGCTAACTATTGGAATGAGTCACAATTTGATGAATAAAAAGATTCCAGTATTCTAACCGAAAGGTTATTGTTTCATATCCGATCACAGGTGGTGTTGTGTGTTATCTGGAAGAAGGTTTTCTATCAGCAAAAAATAACAGGTCAGAAATAACTGATACAGACTTTATATTTTAAAATGGTGTAGGAGAAGATGCACTTACGTAAGTGCAGTTCTTGAGTGGAGTGTTTGTGAGAAATATTTTATACGGGATCTAGGACTCACCACCAGGATGCGACCCGGCCCCCTTAGAATGTAAGAAGTTAAGGGACGAAACACTCGCTTCGAGGTGGGTCTTCTCTGAAGACCTTCCGCTGTCCAGCTCTCCTGAAAGTTTCTTACTTCTGGTACATACCTTATATTTTAAAATGGCGTAGGAGGAGAGGCACTTAGGTAGGTGCAGTTCTGGAGTAGAATAATTGAGAGAAATATTGTGTACATGATCTAGGATGTGAAACAGAGTAGAGATGATGGAGTTAGAAATAACTAATGTGTCCTGTTTATAATATGAGTATCACTCCCGACAATGAAAGTGATATTATTTCAAATCCTCTGTACACCTATTTTACCTCAATTATTTCGCCAATGTCCTTGTTAAATATATGAACGACACACTTTTCTATTTAACTCTACGCTTATTATGAAACATTTTTATATAAATTATTTGACCATCTGTCGTGTCATTGTATTTCTCGCTTTGATTTTTATTCTTGTAGTGGTTTCGATGGAAAGAAAGCAAGCATTTAGAAAAGCTATACATCTCAGAACAACTACTTTACCTCATGTAATTATTTTTTAAATAATTTTTGGTGTATATCTTAGTCATTATTTTTTTGTACTTGATATTTTGATATTTAGGAGCTTAAGAAAACGGCATCGTTCAATGATTTTTGTTGCAGTTGTTGTCAATCATTTGCACCACATTGTTGCAAGCTGGTATTAAAATCTTCATAACTTGTCTAATAGGAATTCTTTACAAGGAGATTATTTTAAATTTCTATCTAATCATCCCCATTATGAAATTCTAGTCATGTTTGTTTAAATATATTACGACATATGTGAATGTAATGCCGTATTAACTTCAGTTATAGCATCTGGTACAATTCAGAAGACAAGCAAAACACTGGTTAGGGTCTTCCTATGTACGTTTATAGCTCGATATCGTCAGATTAATTTACAACTTCCATCCATGCGCATAAGCCCTTAACGCTTAGTAGAGTCGTAAGGGCGCCATTGTGACATATCCGTCTTAGGCATTTATATGCCCGTTTGTCGGCATTTAAACTTGATGAAGCTTATCCTTCTCCTGTTCTTATCATCCCCAATTGTTCCAGAGAGAGAATGTGCGTGTGAGAGAGTGTGAGAGAAGGGAAGTAAGAAAGAGATATAGAGGAACAATCTAACACTGATAAAACACAGGTGCCCAGTTGTATCGGCTATTGCTTGTCCCTTTGATGAAATCGGTATCGTGGAGAGAAGAGAGTTGTATATATGGACGATTGCAAGCCTTTCACAATATACCTTGCACAGATTGTCGCCTCAGTGAGGGGAACATAGACAACCAGTCATAGTTACAACACACACAGCTCGTCATAACAAACAGAAGAATGCCCTTTACGTTCATTTTCTTTATATAAACATGTATAAAATCCTTTCGTTTTCTTTCTTTCCATCGTAGTCACTTCAGGTTTGAAGTTAAAAGACATCTAACTATAGAGGAAAAAGAAAATGGAGGTGGAAACGTGTGAAAGAAATATGGATCCCAAAACATGGCGATATTGAATGAAATGGAGTAAGCCAAGACTGCCAATCTACAAATGTTCATCGTCGTCGTCTTTAATGGAAGAGAGTGTTGAACAGATGTTAACTTATAGATCCAAATACGTCAATCAAGAAGAAATAAATGCTTGTTACAAAATGATTTTGGATGAGAATAAAAACACTTTATTCAGCAGTTTTGTAACCATGACTTTTCTTCACCATTTTGCTTTCCTCCATCCCTTTACATTGAACTCTATAAATCCCCTTCCCTTCTATCTTATTGTCTCCTTCATTAACTTTATTATTCACCTTTATACCACTCTGAGTTTTTTTTGAGTTTTTTCCTCTATTTTCTTCTTTTAGTTCTGTTTTTTTTTGTCTTTTAAAATCTGTCTTTTTATTTTTAGTGAGGGAGAGAAAGAGATAGCGGTGATTCGGACTTCCATTTTTTTTTTTTTCGAAAAATATCCTCTCCCTGGAACGTTCAATGTTCAGACGTGTTACTATATTTTCTCTCTCTCTCTCTCTCTCCTTTCATCAGTAGCGGTCATTGCTAATAGTTCGCTATACTTCTCTCTACTTCTCTCCTCCGTGCAATGACTTAAAATAGACGCGCTCAAACAAAAGCCATACGGGAAGCATTTGTTTTTCTTTTGTATGAGATTGAACAAAAACAAACGACAGGATGTTCCTTTATTTTTTGTTAGTTAGTTAGCCATGTCTTCTATCTATGAATTATATATATATATATATATATATATATATATATATATATATACATACATTTATGTTTGTGTGTGTATTTATAGATATACATATATATATAAATACATATACACACATATATATATACAAAGGCATATATATATATACATGTATATTTATATATGTTATACATACATATATGTATATGTGTGTCTATGTATGTATATATATATATATATACATACACACATGTATATATATATACATGTATATTTATATATTTTATACATACATATATGTATATGTGTATCTATCTATATATATACCCATACACACACGTATATATATATATATATATATATATATATATATATTGTTTGGTTTCAGTGTGTTTAAACGCTGCATACAAATCCTATTTAAAGTGGCATTGTTATAGCTGGAATGGCATTCATATTGGATTATCGACAAGGTCAACTCAATGATTACCACAGAAACAATAGTAAACTATATGTCATTTATTAGTTTTCCTTGAGACGTCAGAACAGGGCAATCTTTCTGCTGAAACTCTCTTCTTAGTTTTTCTTCTATTTATTAACTTATTCTGAAGGTTTCTCTTCTTTTTCCTTCTTTTTCTTAACTCATTCTCTATCTTTTTCTATGTTTGTTTGTTTGTTTTGCTAACCCACATTTTTGATAAATTTCTCTCTATTTTTGTTCTTTCTTCATCATCCTTTTCTTAATTTTTCTTCTTTTTATTAACTCATTCATTCTTTTTTCTCTTCTTCTGTAAACGTATTCTTTATTTTTCTTCTTCTTTGTTAACTTATTTCCTTTTATTTTATTTTATTTTATTTTATTTTATTTTATACTTTGTTGGTGTTGTTTGTTTTGTTCCAGATTCAGTCCAGACGTATTGCTGGCTTTTCAAAGCACAACAACGAAAGTGACTCCTATTTCCAGACACGTTGATAAAAGGATTAGAGAGTGTGTGTGGAGGGGGAGGGGGTATCTACATAAACTCTTCGTAAATATAAAGAAATTAATGCATCACTAATTTGAAACATAAAAAATAATATATAAAAAAAGCCATACATTCCTTTCTGTATAAATCCTCTCACTTTTCATACTATACAAAGCATATTTTCTCCTCGCTCACTTTTTCTATTCTTGCTTTCAAATCTAAGCACCTAGTCAATAACTTGATATTTTCACTTTTATCACTTTACTCGAAGTTTCATTTCTTTCCTCCTTCTCTAACTATTTTTTTCTCACCATGCTTCAAATAAAACATGACAAAACAACTATAGCAACATGTCACTGATCTGAATAGGGTCAAAGCTTGTAACCTTATTGAAAGTCCTTCATATTTATATTTATATTTATATTTATATTTATATTTATATTTATGTCTATATTTATATTCTTAAGTGTAGTGCATTTGTCAAGAGAGGGAACATTTACAACGTAGAATTCCTGTCGATATTGTCATAAATGTAA
>CAXHJY010000796.1:22500-27500 GCA_964016885.1 Eledone cirrhosa
ATATTTGATCAGGGGTACAGGATGCAACACATGTTTTGTCGTAATAGAATCAACTTTGCTCGCAAGGAATTTGTCCCAGTTATTGCTGTTGTTGTTGTTATTGGTGTTGTTTGTTCCTACGTCAACATAGATCCAGATAGCCTTCGATAAGAAGTATTCCATCCATGACCGTCTCGTCTTAGTTGTCCATGCATAAGCGCCTTGTTGGTATTTGTTGGTGCAGTTGTGAATGTATTGGTTAGAATAGGCATACATAGGGCCACTCTTTCAAATCATGACTGGCTGACTATATCAGCTTCAAAGCTTGGTGATCACGGTCCATGGGAAGCCTCGGGTAGCTATGCTGAGGATACACTGCTTAGATTCAGCTCCACCCTTCCTACGTGAACTGAACTCTGATACAAGGACAAGTAAGTAGTACTATTATCTGTTATGTTTTTATTATTGATCTTTTGATGTTGCTGCATTCTATTCTACAATAGTACTGATCGTGTTAGTCACCTTTCTGTCATCTGTAATTGATCTCTTTCTTACTAATTATTAGACCAAGTTCACAGTCAATTATAACGCTTTCATATTTAAGTATAAGACCAGCAATCTGAATCATGGAGGAAGTAGGTTATTAAGGCCTCAATATTTGACTGATATTTAAATTTATTGATTCCGGTAGGATGAAAGGTAAAGTTGACCACGAAAGGATTTGAATTCAGAACGTGAAGAGGCCTAATAAAATGTTGCAAAGTATTTGTGAGACGATCTGATGATTCTGACGATAGTTATGGTCTCTAATTTATGTAAAATGCCAATCAGTGTTGGGTTTTTTTTCTATGGGGAGGAAAGTCGTTTAAATCGACTCCACTAACTGGTGAAGGCGCATGGCTTAGTGGTTAGATCATTTGGCCTGCAATCGAAAGGTTGTGAGTTCAATTCTCGGACCGGGTGATGTGTTGTTTCCTTGAGCAAGACACTTTATTTCACGTTGCTCCAGTTTACTCAGCTGTAGAAATGAGATGATAGGACTGGGGTCCCTATCATTAAGTCACTCAAGACACTTCCAACGAGATATACCTTGGAGGAGGTCAGCTAAACCTGCATAGGGGTGACTATAACAACAACAACTAACTGACTTACGTTTCATTTCATCTACCTCAAAAGGATCAAAAGTAAAGAGCTGGATGAATTAAAGCTACGTATTTGTCCAATGTTCTAACTATTCTGCCAATACACCACTCTTATGTTCTACACCAATACTTCTGTTTCTGTAGCCATTTCTATTTTTGAGTTATGTCTATTCTCGTTAATACTGCTATTATTAAGATAGTAAAAGGATGATCGCTTTTGTTGGCCGAAGACTATCGGATAATCTTTCAGTATGGTAAATCTATGTAAACCAATATTGACTTACTGTTGAAGTCATTTCCTTTTATTTACATCACTAATACATTTGATAAAGACATGAACATCATATATGTTCTAAAATAGACCTTCACTGAGCACCAACCTTTGTTTATTTTGATGAGACAAAAAGAAATCGATATTTTATATAGTTTATGTAAGTATATTTGTTTGTAGAGCGTCTGACATCATATCTATGAAATTTTAAGTTACTGGTGAATACAAAGTCTACACTTAAGTACTTGCTTTCCTTGACGTTTTACTATTTTAATTCTTTGAGGTTTTGCTGTTACAACCCATTTCAATTATTTTATCATTTGAAGTTATTTCACCTTTGTATATTTTGGTTGATGTAAGTGTTATTCAGATGGTCGCTAGGAAGAGACGTTAGAACATCGAATAGAAAACTTTGCGGAATTGCGATGTTCGTTCTAAATTCTGCTCTCTGAGCTCAAATCATTCCAAGGTAAACTTTGATTTGCATGCTTTTGATATCAATAAATAAAGCACATTATGCAATGTATAATAGCCAAGTGTATATATATATATATATATATATATATATATATATATATATATATATATATATATATATATATAATTAATGTTCAGAGCCATCCTCAGCATTCTCGTGTAGCACCCATCCACCATCTGAGTGAGTTTCTTGGTCAGTGTCCAAGTCTCAGACCCATACAGCAGCACAGACTCCACTACAGCAATGAACATTAATCAGTATACACTGAGGATGAAAAACTCAGAGCTGTATGGGAGCATCCCAAAAGTCAGCTCAAAAGTGACACAGAGGAGACTGAGGTTAGCTGGACATGCTCACCGACATCCAGAGTTGACACTACACTCAGTGCTCCTTTGGGAGCCCCTACATGGACACACTAGAAGAGGAAGACCAAGGTTAACGTATGTTGATGCCCTAAGGACAGACACTGGTCTATTGGAGACGCAGGACATGGCAGCGATAATGAGGGACAGAGACCGCTGGAGAGAACTCGTCCATGGATCTCGGGAATTTGACCCGCCTTAGAATAGAATAGAATAGAAATATATATATATATATATATATATATATATATATATATATATATATATAGTGTCACTTCTACCAGATTTGTAACCGTCAAATAACATTAGTAATGGAGAAATCAAAATTAATGGGGACATTGTTTCCTTGGTACTATCAGACGATCAGACCCTTGATAATATCGAGGAGTTAGAGATTGTGCTTTTAATGATTAGTTTGTTACATTAAAATTATTATCATTCAGATGTCAGTAAAACATAAATAGATAACGTCTATGTAGATTCCATTCCATCTTAACAGTTTCTGTGCGTACATAGTACAGTCAGAACATCTATCGTTATATCAGAGAACGTTTGTATAACATTTTGTATATACCAAAGTAAATATCAGATTGTATGTATATGAATAATTTATTGCTATCTGTTTAGTTTTATTTCTCAGGAAAGTAAATTCAGCTTTGCTATTTCTCGTGTATTTTAGGTGTTAAAATGCAATAAAAGGTCCGAGAAATACGAGGTCTGTTGATATCAACAACTTTCAAATGAACAGAAGAAAAGGAATTAAATAAATTATTATGTAATGACGGACACATTGACAGTTTTTGCTTTCCTTCTGTATGATGTCAATAAAATAGCAAAATCAAACAATGGTGTTATGTCCATACCATCTTCCTTGGTGCACACATACGCACCTACATATCCATACACCCTAAAACACACTCATATATTCATGCATATACACACACACATACCCACATATATCTATATATATATATATATATATATATATATATATGCATGTATATATAATATGTATATATATATATGCATATATATATATATATATATATATATATATGTATGTGTATACATAAATACATATATATGTATGTCTGTGTGTATATATATATGTATATATATAGAGATATATAGATATGCATATATATGTATATAAAACCTTTATGTATGAACATTGGTTTGTGTACAAGGGAGTGTTTCCATATTCGTAATACTGAATGTGAAATACATATAAATATGTGTGTATATGTGTATACATATATGTAATCATCAGTGTTTCCATGTTTGTCGGTGTGTCTATGTGTGTATATGTGTGTTTGTGCACGCCTGTGTGTGTGTGTGTGTGTTTATATGAGTGTATGTATGTGGTGAAGACGAAGAAGAACACATGGGAAAAACAAGGGGGATTAATATATTATTGTTAAAATTTTATTACTATTTTCTCGTCTTTTAAATCTCTCTCTCTCTCATTCTCTCTCTCTCTCTCTGTCCTCCTCTCTCTCTCTCTCATTGTCTCCCTCTCTCTGTCGCCCTCTCTCTCTCACTCTCTCTCTCTCATTGTCTCTCTCTCTCTGTCCCCCTCTCTCTCTCACTCTCTATCTCTCTCACACACACGCATACACACACTCAATCTCTTTCTCTGTCTCTCTGGCTTCCTTTTGTTGGTGCTTTTATTGTTGTTGTTGTTTTTTGTTGTAGTTCTTCTTCTTCTTCTTCTTCTTCTTCTTCTTCTTCTTCTTCTTCTTCTTCTTCTTCTTCTTTGACACTCTATTTATCTTCACCCCTCCCATTCCTTCCAAATCTCTCTTCCTCCCACTCCCTCTGTCCTTGTCATTATATACATATTTGTATATATATATATATATATACATATATACATATATATATATATATATATACATAGATATATACATATATATATATATATATATACATTTATACATATATATATATATATACATTTATACATATATATATATATTCATATATATATACATATATACATATATATATATATATATACATACATATATATATATACATACATACATACATATGTATGTACGTATGTATATATGTATACCTATACATAGACAAACACAGAACTACATGCATTTATACATATATACATACATACACACACACATACACACACACACACACACTCACACACATATATATATATATATATATATATATATATATATACATATACATACGCACATACATATGTATGTATATATGTGTGTATCTGTGAGTATATGTGCATATACATGTACATATAGGTGTATATATGTGCGTGTATATGTATGTCTTTCTATACGTCTTTGAATGTGCCTGCCTGCTACAAAATCCGCTCCACTAAATATGAACTATATAAAATGGCCACATATTAAAATGTGTAAAATGAATAAGTTGGAGAGAAATCTTTCTTCCATCAATTAATCTCTTGGGCTTCTTTATTACTACAGATCTTCAAAACTTTCGTTCAGAAATTAGATTCTGGAAATATTTGCTCAATTTCCGCTTGTGTGATTGGTGTCGACAATAAATTTTCTTGCCAAACGGACGGTGGACTGTCTCAGACCATAAATCTATCAGTACTGGTGAGAAGGCACATGGCTAGAATTCTAACAGAAGCAACGGAAAATCGATGTTAATACCAAAAACAAATCAGCGGCGGTTTCCTGTTCAAAATACGTAGTCGACAAAGCTATGATTTGTAAACGTTTCTATATTAGTGCTGATGACAAAGATATCATATAAGGAGA